>QGSO01000368.1:642500-794567 GCA_011037825.1 Carya cathayensis
GGTAAGTCTAGTGCAAGTTGTACCAAAGAAAGGTGGAATGACGGTGGTGAAAAATGACAACAATGAGTTCATTCCTACAAGAACAGTCACGGGATGGCATGTATGCATGGATTACCGCAAGTTGAATAAAGCAACAAGGAATGATCATTTTCCACTTCCATTCATTGATCAGATGTTGGATCGATTGGCTGGGTATTCCTACTATTGTTTTTTGGATGGTTATTCGGGGTATAATCAGATTGCTATAGCTCCTGAAGATCAAGAGAAAACTACATTCACATGCCCCTATTGAACGTTTGCTTTTAGGAGGATGCCCTTTGGATTGTGCAACGCCCCTGCGACATTTCAACATTGCATGATGGCTATTTTTTCTGATATGGTGAAAGATATAATAGAAGTTTTCATGGATGACTTTTCAGTTTTTGGTACATCTTTTGATCATTGTTTGCATAACTTAGCTCTTGTTTTGCAAAGATGTGACAACAAAAATCTAGTCCTGAACTAGGAGAAGTGTCATTTCATGGTTCAAGAAGGGATCGTGCTTGGCCATAGAGTATCATCCAAAGGAATTGAGGTGGATTGAGCCAAGATTGCAACCATAGAAAAACTACCACCTCCAAAGAATGTGAAGGGAATCAGAAGCTTTCTGGGACATGCGGGATTTTATAGAAGATTTATCAAGGATTTTTCTAAACTCTTAAAACCTTTATGTAATCTTCTTGAGAAAAATTCTGCATTTGACTTTGATGTTGTTTGTTTGCAGGCCTTTAATGCAATCAAGGAGAAATTAATTTCAGTACCAATTGTGATTGTGCCTGATTGGAGTCAACCATTTGAAGTTATGTGCGATGCAAGTGACTATGCAATTGGAGCAGTGTTGGGTCAAAGGCGAGACAAGCTGTTTAGAGCCATCTATTATGCAAACCGGACATTGAATGAAGCTCAATTGAATTATACGACAACTGAGAATGAGATGCTTGCTGTGGTGTTTGCTTGTGATAAATTTCGGTCTTACCTCATTGGTACAAAGGTGATAGTGTTCACTGATCATGCAGCACTCCGTTATTTGTTTGGCAAGAAGGATGCTAAGCCGAGGCTAATTCGTTGGATCCTCCTTCTTCAAGAATTTGATTTGGAGATTCGGGATAAGAAAGGAAGTGAAAATCTAGTTGCTGGCCATCTCTCTCGGTTAGAGCAAGAGGAAGAAAGACCAGACTCAGTGGTCCAAGAGGCATTCCTTGATGAGCAGTTGTTTGCATGTGAGATCAAACTTCCGTGGTATGCTGATATTGTTAATTACCTAGCTTGTAAAGTTTTACCACCTGATCTTACTTACCATCAACGCAAGAAGTTTTTGCATGATGTGAATTATTACCTTTGGGATGAGCCTTTGTTGTTCAAAAGATGCCCTGATCAAATCATTAGAAGATGTGTGCCAGAAGAAGAGATGCAAGACATCCTCCATCATTGCCATTCATTATCATATGGAGGACACTTTGGAGCCACCCGTACAGCAGCTAAGGTACTTCAAAGTGGGTTCTTTTGGCCTTCTATTTTTCGTGATAGTTACACTTTGATGAAAACTTGTGACCGGTGCCAACGTATGGGAAATATTTCAAGGCGTCATGAGTTACCACTGAAAAATATTTTAGAAGTTGAACTATTTGATGTTTGGAGAATAGATTTTATGGGGCCTTTTCCTCCTTCTTTTGGCTTTGCTTATATCTTGTTAGCAGTTGATTATGTGTCAAAATGGGTGGAAGCAATTGCTACAACAACAAATAATGCAAAGGTAGTGCTCAAATTTCTGCACAAGAACATATTCACAAGATTTGGTACTCCATGAGCTATTATTAGTGATGAAGGGACTCACTTTTGCAACAAGTTGTTTGAGAATCTTCTTTCTAAATATAGTGTGAAGCACAAGATAGCACTTACTTACCATCCTCAAACTAATGTCCAAGCTGAAATTTCAAATAGAGAGATCAAGAACATCCTTGAGAAGACGGTAAAAATCAATAGAAAGGATTGGGCGAAAAAGCTTGATGATGCTTTGTGGGCATACCGTACAGCCTTTAAAACACCTATCGGGATGTCTCCATACTGATTAGTGTTTGGAAAGGCATGTCATCTTCCTGTAGAGTTGGAGCATAGAGCTTATTGGGCTGTAAAAAAGTTTAACTTTGATTTGAAGGTAGTAGGTGAAAAGAGACTTCTTCAATTGAATGATATGAAAGAGTTCCGGAATGATGCATATGAAAATGCAAAGATCTATAAAGAACGGACGAAGAAGTGGCATGACAAACAGATTTTTAGGCGAGAGTTTGCACCAGGACAACAAGTTTTACTCTTCAATTTACGACTTAAACTCTTCCCGGGAAAGTTAAAATCAAGATGGACAGGTCCTTATACAATTCATGAAGTTTTCTCTTTTGGAGCAGTAGACTTGAAAGACAAGACAGGGAATATTTTCAGAGTTAATGGTCAGAAATTGAAGCACTACTATGGAGAACAAGTGGAGAGGAACTATGCATTTATTCCTCTTGGAGATCCTAATTGATGATGATTGAAAAGTCTAGTTGTAGACTTTAAAACAAGCGCTTATGGGAGGTAACCCATAGATCTATCTTTCATTCTTTCATTTATTTTATTATCTTTATTTATTTAGTTTTAATAATAGCATGAATAAAGAGCTGAAAAATTTTAAACTACGGAAGTTTCATCATGAAACCAGGGAAGTTCTTTTATTTCTTCAATCCTTTTTACTTTTGCATTACAATGAGGACATTGTTTAGTTTAAGTTCGGGGGTGTAAACTCCTATAGTCATTTGATCCTCTTGTTTTCTAAGTCTTGGGTTGTTGATGGGTTGTTTGATTCTCTTACCAAGCATGCATTGGAGTAAGATTGAATTCTCTATGACTCTGAAATTTGTGATTGAAGATAGTTTGAGAAAAATTTTCAAAAATTTCTTTTCTGTCAAGTAGAGTTTTGTGGGTACTTTGGTTTAAATCTTTGACTTTGAACATAATTGAGCACATAGTCGTTTTTCTCTAATTCCATTTTGCTTATGAAGAGAAGAAGTTGAATTAATTGAAAGAGAGAAGTTCGATTTTGCTTTGCTCTAAAATCCGTTGATGGGTCCTTGAGGCGAAATCCTAGTTGAGACCAAATATTAGAGAAATGATTTAGTCATTTCTTTGGCATAATCAAAAAGCTTTCCCAGCCATCCTAAATATCATGCCATCATTACATGGTGTGTTTCCATAGTCAACCCCCTTGAGCCTTATGTTACATAAGCCTTTATTTATTCTTTGAACTACATAAACCATGCACGCTCTAAACCTGAAAAACAATGAATCTACCTTTGATAGTTTGAGAAAATACTTTGGTGGAGAGTTACATTTAAAAGAGAAAATTTGTTTCATGATGAACTGCATTATGTTTGCTCTGTTTGATCAAAGAAGAAGAAAGATAGTGAAAAAAAAAAAAAACAAAAGAAAAAAAAAGAAGTCACTAAGCAGAGTGTGTATCACCTCACTTTTTGTAAAGGGAATTATTGGTATTGCTTCAATGATTATAGCAACAATAATGCCACAAGTATGAGCATATTGCCAAGAAAGAGCTATGATTTGAATCATATGGGTATCTCTTTTAGTGTTCTTTTCACTAAGTATTTTCCCAGTTTGCTTTAATTATCCATATCCAGTTCTTTCTTAACTCTCACCCTGTGGCCTATCATTACAACCTTATTAAAGACCTTTTGATCTCTGATTTTGGTGTTGACTACATTAGTGGAGAGGATTTCTGAAAATTGGACTTATGGGGTTAAGTTTTAAGAGAATTCTTCTGATTTTGGTTGTTCTACTTTTATATGAGTTTGCAGGTGATTTGAGGTTAAATTGACTATATCACACACACACTCGAGGTCTTAGCTTTAGGTTGAAGTAAACGCCTAATTCTTGCTTGACAAATTGCAAAAATTTTGATTGATTTTCTTGCTATCTTTGATGTTAAAAGAGTAAGATACTAGTGATGAAATCTAAATTCATAAAAGCTTGGTGAGTGATGATACTTCTCTTTGGGGTCGAGTTGATATTGCCTAAACTATCATTTGCTTTTCTTTTTGTTTGAGGACAAACAAAGTTGTAAGTTTGGGGGTATTTGATAACTTGCAAAATTTCATGTTACAGATTTACAAGATCGCTCGAGCGGAGGCTTTTTGCCGCTCGAGCGAACTCAGACAGATTCAAACGCTCGACTGCCGCTCGACAGTGAGCTCGAGCGAAATCAGGCAGAGTTGAACGCTCGAAGTGCGCTCGACAAGTCGCTCGAGCAAAATTAGGCAGAGTCGACCGCTCGATGTTCGCTCGACACCCCGCTCGAGCGAACATCGTATTTTGACAGATTTAGGGTTTTCCGTCGTCACACCATATAAAAGTGATTTTTCACTTTATGATCGTACCTTTTAACTGGAGAACACTTTTTGGGACAGAAAAACACAGCTAGGAGGATTCAATTCATCTGTTTTGGAGAAAGAATTCCACATATTGCACATACGTTGGAATCATACACGAGCACAGACGGGAGAAAAGAATTGAATCATTTCCTTGAGTTTTTGAAAATGATTTGCGGCTGCAAGGAGTATTTTTCAGCGTTTATTTTCTTCCAATATTCTCAGATCAATTATGGTGAATTCGTTTATGTTGAATTCCATTTCTAGCATGAGCTAAATTTCTTTTATTTTAGGAAAACGATGTAACCTAGTTCCAAACTATACTTGATTGTCTATGCTAATTTAAGGCAATTCTCTCTTTGTTTATCTGATTTATTCTGAGTTTATTGCTTCTAATTAACTAGCCATTGATTAGATGATATTTAATCTTGTGATTTGCTATCAAAAGAGGGAATCATAGGGTAGATCTTGAATATTTCAGCATCGGTAAGTATAAAGATCGAAAAACTTGTATGAATCTATGTAGTAATTAAATCATTGGTCTTATTGCTTTCTTGATTATTTAATTTGCATATTATTGTGTGAATAGATGAACAAGAATAAATTTCAATTGACTATCGAAAGAGGCTTTTGGATGAGAGATTTGCTAATAGACAAATAGAATTAAATTAAATTAATTGGATGAGAAAAGCATAGTGAAGAATTATGTGAAATCGATTTCCTAGAAGTTTTCTTTCCCATTAATTTGATCTTCGAACGTCGGATTTTTTTCTTTTGCATATTTCTCTTTGCGTTTATCTTAGTTTAATTTGCTACAAAAATCTTAGTGATTCCTCTAGATAAAATCGAGATTAGTATAATTTTGGTATTTAGCAAAAGTAAGGTACCAATCCCTGAGAACGATACTCTTCTTATCACTTTATTATAAAACTACGATACTGTACACTTGCAGTTTTGCACCAATCACTAATAGATTGGAGATGATCATCTGATGTATCATCGATTAATATAATCATTTGATTAATATCAGATGGCATTGAATCTTGCAAATCAATCATATTTCTTTTCGAAATTTGTTTCTGAGCATGTCTTTTTGTTGTTCTTTGCTATAATTGATATTTTTTGTTTTGCAGAAGATCTTTAGATGACAATTTTTTTGTTGATTTTTTTTTTTTGAAGAATTTTATTTCATTATTTCCTGAAATAAAGATTTTTTAATTAAATAATAAAATTTTATTATTCAATATGTTAATAAAGTAAATTATAAGTTGAAAATTTTAAATTGACATAAAATAAAAAGTACATAAAGCAATAATTACAATCTAATGTAAAATATTTAAACAATGATGCAATTTAATTTTCTCAAAAGTTTATTGACTTGAACAGAAAAGAACATATAATAAATATATTTATTTATATACTTTATTGAATAAAAAAATACTTGCTAAATAAAGATATAGTTTTAAGCATGAATTGAACAAAGGAAAGAATTTGTAATATACAAGGGAAAAACATAATTACAATTTATTTAGCTAGCACGATATTTGTTGACTTCAGATCTTTTACTTGAAAATATAATCCCTATTTTTAACAAAAAAAAAAATGTATGTTATTTTTAAAAACAAATATTTTTTTAAAAAAACTTTTAAAGAGATCAAGATGTTTTAATTTGTTGCACTTAAGTTTGATGAGGGATGTAATGTACAAGGGAAAAAAATACTTACAATTTCTGTAGCTAGCACGATATTTGTTGACTTCAGATCTTTTACTTGAAAATATAATCCCTATTTTTTTTAAAAAAAATGTATGTTATTTTTATAAAGAAATATTTTTTAAAATTTTTTTAAAGAGATCAAGATGTTTTAATTTGTTGCAATTAATTTTGATGAGGGATATTATAATAATTATTTGTAAACACAAAATTCATACAATCGATAAACGAAATTGCAAGAACTTGATGTTTAGTTGATATATAATAGTAACAATACTCATTTGTTATTATAATATCAAATTTAAAACGTTAATAACATTAAAATGTTTTTTTAAGAATTTCTTTTGAAATTTTTAATTAATGAATTATATAAAAGAAGTGATAAAAATTTATATTATATATTAAGTTTGTATTTATTTTAAATTTTTTTTAATTCATACATTTATTTTAAATGGTTAAATTTAATGAAAATAAAATCTAACAAATGTAATTCACAAACATCATAAAAATATAATGTTTTATTTTACAAATATTTACAGTTAAACAATTGGGCGTAAAATTTTTTTTGAATTTATAGCTATAAATTTTATAACTTGATAAATTCAACTTTAGATAGAAATCAATGTCTAAATATGGTATTATTTTCAAAATTCTATAGTGATTTTGAGATTAAAACTTGATGCAAACACCATGATTTAGATTGAAATCTATATTAAAATTTTTATTGACCATATGTTAATCAAGAAATATTTGTAAAAACTAACATTTATATAATAACTATTATGAAATATGTTTGAATAAATGAAACTATTGTTAAAAGAACAAAATATTGAAATATGGATAGACAAATAAAATGCAAATATTTTTAAAGAATAAAAAAAATTAAGACACTTACAATTGTGTAATTAATATGTAAGAATAAATTCAGATTTATATATTGTATTGAGATAAGACAATATTTTATAATTGTTGGTATTTAGTTCTGCTACATAGAAAAACAAAATATTCACCCTTAAACAAAAACTCATCCAAAATGTTAAAATTTATATGTAGAGATTTTATATTTAAATATTAAAGTTTAATGAACATATTTATAAAATTATAAATTTTTAAGGATTGGAAAGAGGGAAAAATAATAATTAGAAGTTTGATTATTATTAATTTTTTATGTTAATAAATTTTTTAAAGATATAAATTATTATTAAAGTTCTAGATGGATTGATGTTTAAGGACAAATAAATGTTTAAAAAAATACAAATAGTTAATAAATGAAATAATTTTTTAAAAAATGTGTAAATTCATTTTTGTTACTAAATAAATTTCACAAAAAAAAGAGCTAATCTGTGAATTTATGAACTAACAACATATAAAAGATATTGCAAAAATCTATTTATTTTTTGTTTTATCATTTTAATAAATAATGATATTTCATAGCATTTTTTTATTAAAAAATAAAAGCCAAAATATGATAAATAGAATTTTGCAATATTTTAGCAAGAGCTAAAACAAAAAATATTTAAGACTAAATACGTATTATTAAAAATATATTTATTCAAAAAATAAACATTTAACATAATACTTAGGAATTTTTGGTCAAAAGATTAAAATGTCATTTGAATTGTGATCTTTTTGTTGACAAGAAAGCCCCTATTTTTGACAACAAATAATACATTAGATTTTTTTAATTCTAAAAAAATATGAACCATTAAATATATAATTGAACAAAAAATAAATGTTTAATATTCATAAAACATACAAACATTTACAAATTTCTTGCCAAAAGATTATAATTTCATTTGAATTTTAATTGTGTTGTTGACAAAATAGGCCTTATTTTTTACAACAAATAATACATTATAATTTTTTTAATAAGAATATATTAAGTTTGTATTTATTTTAATTTTTTTTAATTCATACATTTATTTTAAATGGTTAAATTTAATAAAAATAAAATCTAAACAATTTAATTCACAAAGAACATTAGATTATAATGTTGTATTTTACAAATATTTACAATTAAACAATTGGTCATAAAAATTTTTTTTTGAATTTATAGCTATAAATTTTATAGCTTAATAAATTCAAGTTTACATAGAAATCAAAGTCTAAATATGGTATTATTTTTAAAATCACTATGTTTTATAGTGATTTTGAGATTAAAACTTGATGCAAACACTATTATTTAGATTGAAATCTACATTAAAATTTTTATTGACCATATGTTAATGAACAAATATTTGCAAAAAGTAACATTTATATAATAACTATTATAAAATATGTTTGAATAAATGAAACTATTGTTGAAAGAACAAAATATTGAAATATGGATGGACAAAAAAAATGCAAATATTTTTAAAGAACAAATAAAATTAAGACGCGTATAATTATAATTATATAATTAATATCTAAGAATAATTTGAGATTTATATATAATATTGTGATAACACAATATTTTATAACTGCTGATATTTAATTCTATTACATAGAAAAACAAAATGTTTACCCTTAAACAAAAAACCCATCCAGAACGTTTAAATTTATATGTAGAGATTTTGTATTTAAATATTAAAGTCTAATGAACATATTTATAAAATTAAAAATTTCTAAGGACCGGAAAGAGGGAAAAATAATAATTAGAAGTTTTTTTTATTATTAATTTTTTATGTTAATAAATGTTTTAAAGATATATATTATTATTAAAGTTCTGGATGGATTGATGTTCAAGGACAAATAAATGTTTAAAAAAATACAAACAGTTAATAAGTGAAATAATTTAAAAAAAAAATGTGTAAATTCATTTTTGTTAGTAAATAAATTTCACAAAAAAAGAGCTATTTTGTGAATTTATGAACTAACAACATATAAAAGATATTGCAAAAATCTATTTATTTTTTGTTTTATCATTTTAATAAATAATGATATTGCATAGCATTTGTTTATTAGAAAATAAAAGCAAAAATATGATAAATAGAATTTTGCAATATTTTAGCAAGAGCTCAAGCAAAAAATATTTAAAACTAAATATGTATTATTAAAAATATATTTATACAAAAAATATATATTTAACATACTTAGAAATTTTTTGTCAAAAGATTAAAATATCATTTGAATTGTTATCTTTTTGTTAACAAGAAAGTCCCTATTTTTGACAACAAATAACACATTAGATTTTTTTTTTATTCTAAATAAATATTGCTGCCCAGATGACTAACACAAGAGGTGTGGTGAATTGAGTTGTATTAAAAAAAATAACAATTATAAATCAAATATACAATTTAAAATATAAACAAAATACGAAATAACAATAAATATAAAGAGTAAGGGTAAGAGAGAAACAAACTCAGTATGTTAACGAGGTTCGGCCCCACTGCCTATGTCCTCGCCTCAAGCTACCCCTTGAGGATCCCCGAATTCACTATTCAATCTCCTTCAGGTGGAGATAGAAACCTATTACACCTTTGAACAACACCGCTACAAAAGATCCGTGTAGAACACCCTCTACGCTTGCAATCACCTTACACGTGGTGATTCAACGATTTCCTGTGTAGAACATTTTCTACACGCACTAGGGTTGTACACACCCTTTTACTGATACAAGAATTGATAGTGGGTAGGATATCAGAAAACACTCATCAATGAGTGAAATAAGAACAATACAAGCACAAACTATATCTCTCAAAATAAACAAGGATTAAGGCTCAATGCTTAGAGAAGAGAGAATCAAAGTTTTGAATGAGAGTTGTATTCTCTTGGTGTTGTGAATGTGAAGCTCTCAAATGATCTATTTATAGGCATATGAGACTTCATATTCAAATTTAAAAAGATTCACATGTCAAAAACATCATCATTCATTTTTCAAAAATTTCAAACCTAATCTTTTTACTTTTTGCATATGATAAAAGGAGCACACTTTGCTTTTCAAAAATTTCAAACATAATTTTTTACTTTTTGCATATGACAAAAGGAGCACACTTTACTTTTCAAAATATTCAAACAAAGACATCTTTTTTTTGCATAAGTCAAGAAAAGCATCAATCACTTTTGAAATTATTCAAATAAAACATGCACATGTGAAATATGACAATCAATCATTTTTAATATTTTCAAAGTTCAAACCTTTAATCATGGCATGCACATGTGAAAGATAACAATCAATTATCTTTCAAAATATTCAAATTTAATTTTCAAAAAAATTCATGCACATGTGGAAAATGTATTTTAATGCTTTATGATAAAATATTAATTTTTGAGCCTTAATCCTAATTTCGAATTTTAAGAGATTTATAACATTAATCTATGACTTTAATGTGAACTTGTTTCCTTCTTGCTCATGCTTGGTTCCTTGATATGCTTGACTCCATTGTGTGGACAACTTGAGCTTGAGACTCCTTCATTCTTTGAATTCATTTGTTATCATCAAAATCCATGTGTAAATATATAATTACACAAAACTTGAAACCTTAGGTTCAACAAATATGTACCATTAAATATATAATTAAACAAAAAATAAATGTTTAATATTCATAAAACATACAAACACTTACAAATTTATTGCCAAAAAATTATAATTTCGTTTGAATTTTGATCGTCTTGTTGACAAGATAGGCCTTATTTTTTACAACAAATAATACATTTGAATTTTTTTAATAAGAATATATTAAGTTTGTATTTATTTTAATTTTTTTTAATTCACACATTTATTTTAAATGGTTAAATTTAATAAAAATAAAATCTAAACAATTGAATTCACAAAGAACATTAAATTATAATGTTGTATTTTACAAATATTTACAATTAAACAATTGGTCATAAATTTTTTTTTTGAATTTATAGCTATAAATTTTATAGCTGAATAAATTCAAGTTTACATAGGAATCAAAGTCTAAATATGGTATTATCTTTAAAATCACTATGTTTTATAGTGATTTTGAGATTAAAACTTGATGGAAATACCATTATTTAGATTGAAATCTACATTAAAATTTTTATTGACCATATGTTAATGAACAAATATTTGCAAAAAGTAACATTTATATAATAACTTGAATAAATGAAACTATTGTTAAAAGAACAAAATATTGAAATATGGATGGACAAATAAAATGCAAATATTTTTAAAGAACAAATAAAATTAAGACACTTATAATTATAATTATATAATTAATATCTAAGAATAATTTGAGATTTATATATAATATTGTGATAACACAATATTTTATAACTGTTGGTATTTAATTCTATTACATAGAAAAACAAAATATTCACCTTTAAACAAAAACCCATCCAGAACTTTTAAATTTATATGTAGAGATTTTGTATTTAAATATTAAAGTTTAACAAACATATTTATAAAATTGGAAATTTTTAAGAGGAAAAAGGAAAAAATAATAAGCAAAAGTTTTTTTAATATTAATTTTTTATGTTAATAAATGTTTCTAAGATATACATTAATATTAAAGTTCTGGATAGATTGATGTTTAAGGACAAATAAATGTTTAAGAAAATACAAATAGTTAATAAGTCAAATAATTTAAGGAAAAATGTATAAATTCGTTTTTGTTACCAAATAAATTTCACAAAAAAAAAAGATGTTGGGTGAATTTATGAACTAACAACATATAAAAGACATATTGTAAATATATACAAAGATTTTAAATAAAAGAAAGATAAGTTAATATGTAGTAAATTTGTTATATTTTTTAAAATTTCATAGCATTTGTTTATTAAAAAATAAAAGCCAAAATATGATAAATAGATTTTTGCAATATTTTAGCAAGAGCTAAAACAAAAAAATATTTAAGACTAAATATGTACTATTAAATATATATTTATACAAAGAATAAATATTTAACATAATAGTTAGAAATTCATTGTCAAACGATTATAACATCATTTGAATTTTGATCTTTTTGTTGACAAAAAAGGCCCCATTTTTGACAAAAAATAATACATTAATTTTTTTTTAACAAATATGTACCATTAAATATATAATTGAACAAAAAATAAATGTTTAATATTCATAAAACAAATGAACACTTACAAATTTCTTACCAAAGGATTATAATCTCATCTGAATTTTGATCCTCTTATTGACAAGATAGCCCTTTTTGACAACAAATAATACATTAGAATTTTTTTAATAAGAATATATTCATCTAAAGATGTAAAATAATCTAAAGTTGATTTATACAAATGAAATCACCAAAACAAATATGATAAATTTTATTTCGATTTTAATCAAACTTTTTAAGCAAAAAAAAATTAACATTTTATTGTTACATTCAAAATAATAAATTTTTGTAAATAAATTTTTTATGTTTTTGTAAAAATTGAGGAAAAATTCCTATTTTAATAGATCAGTAAATTATAACCAAACTATTTTATATTTTAATGACTTTAGATACATCAATTAGAAGTATTGAATGATTTTTATTTTTTTAATTATATTTCATTTTCTTTTATTTCATTTATTTATATTTATTATTTATATTTTTTCCTATTTCTTATTTCTATATTTATATATTATGTTTTTTATATTATATAAAATGAGAATTTTAGTATTATCTTTGTTGCTAATATATTATAATATTGGATGAATTTTAATCATTTTGATGACAAAATAGCCACTATTTTTAACAACAAAAAATACATTAAATTTTTTTAACAAGAATATATATATATTTTTTTAAATGAAATAATATAACATTTATTTACACAAACAATGATAAAGAATAATCAAAATAAATATGTTAAATTTTACTAAACCAATATATATTTTAATAATTTTAGGTATATTAATTAGAAAGATAATTTATTTGTTAGGAATTGTTTGATTTCGTATATTTGGAAATGTAAAATATCTTATTTTTTTGAATACCTTAATTCAAAATTTTTTATACCATTAAAAAGATACTATTAAATAGATTATTTAATAGATATAATTTTAATGTCATTTAATTTTAATAAAGAAATGTTAGTAAAAGGTTATAAATAAAATTTTGCAACTAAAGTTACAATTTAAATCAATAACTAAATATATTACAAAGTTATTTGGTCATCATTTTGAATGACATTAAAGGCAAATTGCTTAAAAGCTTAAATTTTATGTTTGTTATAAGATTTTCTAGGGAAAAAATGTTAATATATATATATATGTAAATATGTATAAATAATTTGTTGTTTGCAAGTAAATTTAACCAAAAAATAATAGATTGAATTTTAAAAGGAAAAATTTAAATTATATGAAACAAATTATATACATTATTAATTTAGGAACAATAAATTCATTTAAATTAATTTTAAAATTATTATTTAAAACTATAATAAATATGAGTATGATAAAAAGTGTAAATAATTGGAACTAAATAAATATAATAAAAAGTTTAAATGATTAGAAGAAAATATTAATAAAAAAATAATATTCAAAATTAATCTTATACTAAAGTATAGACCGTGTAAATGATGAAAAAATAAACCAAAATCTAATAAACAACAAAATAGACAAATTTGAGAAAACAATAAAAAAGTAATATTATAAAGGCATTAACATTAAGTTTCCCATAAACTTCTTTCTAATTTAGTTAAAAATGAGATTTTTTAAAATTGTTTCCCAAATTTTACTTATTTTTTAAAAACCTATAACATTTCATTCGCTATTTTTTATCTATTCTATTAAAATAATATTTATTTATTCTTTTTTTATTATTATTATTTTTACCTATATTTAGAAATTTAACAACTCCATATTTTTTCTTATTTTTTGAAATGTTACTTTACAAATCATTTTTTGTAGGTATGATAATATTTTTATAATTAAATTTTTTACATTTCCATTATTATTTAAAATATTTTTAAACTTATTATTTAAAACTATAATCAATATGAGTATGATAAAAAGTGTACATAATTGGAAGTAAATAAATATAATAGAAAGTTTAAATGGTTAGAAGAAAATATTAATAAAAAATAATATTCAAAATTAATTTTATACTAACGTATAAAAGGTGTAAATGATGAAAGAAGAAACGAAAATCTAATAAAAAGGGAAAAAAACAAAATTGACAGAATAACAAAAAAGTAATTTTATATGAACATTCACATTAAGTTTCCCATAAATTTCTTTATAATTAACCTAGAAATGAGATTTCGTAAAAGTTTTGTAACTTTTACCAAATTTTACTTATTTTTTAAAAAATTGTAACATTTTATTCTGTATTCTTTATCTATTCTATTAAAATAATATTTCTCTAATTTTTTATTTATTATTTTTAACTTATATGTACAAATTTAACAACTCAATATTTTTTCTTATTTTTTGAATTGTTATTTTAGTGAATATTTTAAACAAAAAATTAAATAAATTTTTGTGGGTATGATTATATTTTTATATTTATATTCTTTATATTTTCATAATTATTTAATTTATTTTTAAAATTATTATTTAAAACGATCATAAATATGACTATGATTTTTGAATTGTTATTTTAGTGAATATTCTAAACAAAATATTAAATAAATTTTTGTGGGTATGATAATATTTTTATAATTATATTTTTTATATTTTCCTAATTATTTAATTTATTTTTAAAATTATTATTTAAAACGATAATAAATATGACTATGATAAAAAGTATAAATAATTGGAAGTAAATAAATATAATACAAAGTTTAAATGATTAGAAGAAAATATCAAAAAAAATAATATTTAAAATTAATTTTATAGCAACGTTTAAGTGGTGTAAGTGATGGGGAAAAAAATGAAAATCTAACAAAAAGCAAAATAGACAAGTTTGAAAAAATAACAAAAAAGTAATCTTATAAAGGCATTCACATTAATTTTTCCATAAAATTATGTATAATTTAGCTAAAAATGATATTTTAGGAAATTATTATCCAAATTTTTCTCATTTTTCAAAAACCTCTAATATCTCATTCTCTATCATTTCTCTATTATATTAAAACAATATTTCCGTATTATTTTTTATTAATTATTTTTTTCTTCTATTTACAAATTTAACCATTCAATATTTTTTCTGATTTTTTTAATTATTACTCTAGTGAATATTTTAAACAAACATTTTTGTGGGTATGATAATATTTTTATAAATAATTTTTTTTATATTTCCATAACTATTTAAATTATAATTTAAAATTATATTAAATATGACTATGATTAAAAGTGTAGATAATTGAAAGTAAATGAATATAATAGAAATTTTAAATGATTATAAATGTATAAATATTTATATAATATAACTATAAATATATAAATATTTATATATATTTATATATACGTCCGTATATAGATATAGATACAAATATACAGATATAGATATAAATAGATATAAGTAAATAAATGTAACCCATAATGCGGTAATAAACAAATAATAAGAGGGGCAGAAAAGTAAATTTGACCCTAACCCTAGAGACCCATATATAACCATCTCTAACTCTAACCCTCTCATTTCGGCCCCTATCCCTTTCAGCTGCCGTCCCCTCTCCCTCTCATTTCGGCCCCTACCCGTTTGAGCTTCCGCCTCTCTCTCTCTCTCTCTCTCTCTCTCTCTCTCTCTCTCTCTCTCTCTCTCAGTTTTCATCTTCTTGTTTGATCTTTGTTTCTATTTTCTTTTTCTTTTAATCTTTTGCAGTTTAGACCGCACTACTCATATCTTGCGTTTATTTGGGTTTTTTTTTTTTGTTCATCTTTTGTGCATTTAGATCTAGAATGTTCTTTACGGAAATTTTTTTTTAAAACTTTCAGATCTGAACCGTTTATTTCATTTATTTGTTGTTGATTTTTTATACGTTTCGATCAAGAATGTTTTTGACGGTTTTTCAAATTTTTTTTTTGTTTTTACTTTAAGATCTAAACAAATTTTTTTTTTGTTTGAGTTTCCTTGTCATTTTTTGTTCTTGTTTTTGTCTCTTGCCTTATTTTGTTCTTCCGTTCTCTTATTTTGTTGTTTGATATTTGAAATTTTCAGATCTGTACAACAACTTATTTTTTTGCAAATGATGTATGTAACGTGCGGATCCTCCGTGCACAGCCACGACATCTATGGCCGTGAAGCACCATCCTCGCATCCGTTGTCCTTAGCCGGTGACAACCACTCATCCCTCACGGCTTCTCTGTGTATATTTCAACATCTCTTGTATATTAAGGCACTCTGTTTGGGTCTCTCTTTTTTTATGCATATTTTTGAATTTTTTGGTTGGATTTGTTCTTTGTTGGTTCTTCCTCGAGTGGTGGCTCAAATCCGCTACCTATGGCCGCGCGTAGCAGCCGACGACCACGGCGGAAGGTGAAATATTTTTTGTTTGTGTATTATTTCACCATTGTGTATTAACGTACTCTGTTTGAGTTTTAATTTTTTAATTTTTAATTTTTTTTTATCTGATTGATATTTTCGGTTTGTTGGTTGGATCTGTTGTTTTTGGTTGAAGGAAGTTTTTGTTTTTCCTGATGGATATTTCTGGATTTTTCGGTTGAATCTGTTGTTTGTTGAGTCTTCCTAACATCGCAGTTCACATCGGTTGATAATGGCCAGTCGGCAGCCCACGACCACACCGGAAGGTGAAATTTTTTTCATTTGTTCATTATTTTCGTGTATTGATGTATATTATCAGTATAGGTAGATATTTTTCACATCTAGAGGAAATTTTTTCAACTGGATAGTTTTTTTTTTCAAAAATTTTGGAACTCGGTTTTGTTTTTTCACTCTTAACTGCTGGTTTTTTTTGTGTTCTCAGGACGTACGAACAAATCTGAAGATTAAATTTCAGAAGATCCAATTTGTATGATGGGTTTAATTTTTTTGTTGGGTTTACTCTGTAAATAAAGATGTAAATATGCAAATATAGTTTTATCTTTCCATTTTTTTTTTGGTGTAATACACATGCATATCATGTAATTACATAATGTAAGAAATAGATTCATACAATACAGTTAATTTTGACAATACTGAGGAAAACAAATAAAACGTACCTACAATGTTGAGTGAGAGAGCAAAACGCAATAGAGAGCTACAAGACGGAATGAAAAAAATTTCGATATTTAAACTATAGTTGGATTCAAATTGTCAGATGAAGAGATAAGTATTAACGGTAAAAAGACAATAACATCAAGCGGGCAAAGTAAAACGACACTGAAGACAACGAATTGAACAACAAAAATAAGGGCAAAATCGGAAAGACAATAAAGAAAACTAATCTATCGGTGGGAGGCAGCAAGACAAAAATAACTGTCGGTGGAATAAAAGTAAAATGTAAACTGCGGTAATTTTCAAATAAAGTAAAGGGTAAAATGGGGAAAAAATGTTGGAAAAAAAAAAAAAAAAAAAAAAGGGAGGGGGGAAAAATTTTATTGTTCTTAACACTGTAGCAAGCGGATTGCCGCTTATATTATCACTATAGATATATATATATATATATATAGAGGCTAGCTCCTCATCTTATTCCTATCAAATGTTGGTGTAAGATTGTGTATTAATTCCGTAGTTCAGTTCCATATATATAGCATTTTCCGGTTATGAATTTTCTGCCTAATTACGCGTGCATGTCTTTGTAATTACTTCTGTTGACTTGCTAATTTGCTCGTCGTCGTGTCTTTAATTTCCTCTTATTTTCCTATGTTGACTCGGTAGCTATTGTCCTTTTCTTTCTTCCAAGTTGGGGGGGCCCTTTTGATTAGCAAGCCGCAAAGTAAGATTGATATATTCTTTTTTCCTCTCGGCTAAGCTTGGTATCTATTCTATTAATTTCTTTTTTCCTCTCGGCTAAGCTTGGTATCTATTCTATTAATTGATCATTTCGATAAAGCCAAATCAGTATTGCTGCTTGCGATGGCAGATCTAACAAGGCAGTAGAGGATGAGCCAATCTCAATTGTAAGTTAAAATTCAGTACTGCCAGTTCTTTTGCTTTCTTTCCTGTTCTTTGTTGGTTTTGATTCTGCTCTTTCTTCATGTTGTTTTTCGACCAAGACACCTCCTTCTCAAACTTTCTTACAGATTTACAGTTCTTGACTATTATTTTTTCCCTTTGATTCTTGGTTCCAGATTTAGCAGTGGGTCAGAAGTAGGAAATTTGGTTGTGAACTCTGGTGTCCTGAGCGATTCATGGGATGTAAATTCTGCACTTTACAGAGAAATCAACAACGCACCATCCTCGAACTTCCCTGTTAGATTCAAGATTGATAAGCGACCAAACTGTAACACCATTGCTTTTGTTACTTGGCCTCCTTGTACCAAAGAACATCTTCAAGCAGTAGGAGCAGCAGATTTTGTTTCATCGTCAGCTCTCAAAGAGACCCTTCCACTCTTTGAATTCCTCTGCTCCAAAACCAACCCATGTTTCTCCATTAACAAACTTGCTGTTGAGTGTTTTAAGTCTCTCCGTGGAGTGCTCCCTTTCTTGAGATCTGAGGTATGGTTCTCTGTTCTGAAAATTTCCTCTCTTTTAAATATTTTTATAAAAATAAAAAATTACATCAATATATTTAAAATTATCTTCTTAATTATTAAATTTAAAAAAAATTGAAGGGCGGTCAAACATGGGCGGCAAGCTTTTCCCTTATTTATTTATTTGCGTTCTGCTATTCTCGGCGATCCATGTCTGGAGCTGCATGGGTCAAACTCCCTGCCCAACGTTTCATTTCGTTGAAAGTTCTCGAGCTGCATCGGTCAAACTCCCTGCACAACGTTTCATTTCGTTGAAAGTTCGTTTGACTACCAAGCTATGCTACGTTTTACCTCGTGTCGCTTCAGTGTTTTTTTTTTTTTTTTGATACATTTTACAGATACTCGTACTTACCACCACATGATTGAACTTAGTGATTTGGAAGATAGCTATGCAATGTACTTTTAAGGTCCTCGTATACTTAAATGTATAAATTTTTTGTCTTTTTGTTGAGTAAAATGACATCGAGAACGATTAATTGGCCTGTTTTTAATGTGTTATAGCATTATTATTAGATTATGTATATATAAAAAATAATTTTAATGAATATAAGATAAATTTAAATTTTGACTATTCTATTTATATAAATATTTATATTAAAATAATTTTTTTATTATTATATAACAATAAAATAATATAAAATTCATCTATTTTGTAGTTTTTTAATAATTTTTTTATTATTATATAACAATAAAATAATATAAAATTCATCTATTTTGTAGTTTTTTCTTTAAAGCTCATATGCTTTGTAGTTTTTTCTTCTTCTTTTTTTTGAAGTTTTAAGCTCATATGCTTTGTAGTATTTTTTTTTTTTTTTTGCGCCTAGTCATATGCTTTGCAGTAGTTTTTTTTTTTTAAGCTCTTATGCTTTGTAGTAGAAAGGACTTAGAAATAAGTAATTAAATCCGTGCCCCAATGAACCTGTGCCCCTCCAGAAAAATAATAAAATAAGCATTTGCATACTAAATAGTCAATCTCAAATTTGCTTTTCTCTTTCCATTTATTGTAATTGAAAGTTAAAAAATTTGATTATAGGTAATCTAATATAAGTGATTTTTCTCTTTAATAGTTAAAAAGCAAGATTATTTTTGGATATGGATAATTCAACAACAATGCTCTTATAAGATTCATATCTCAATGCAGATTTTGAATTACAAGCCGTTAATTATCACTGGACACGGCCTGGGAGGATCTGTCGCCTCTCTCTTCACCTTATGGCTGCTGTCAGAAATCAATTTATCAAACACCAAACGCCCACTTTGCGTCACTTTTGGTTCACCACTTATTGGTGATGAAGACCTGAGAGAAGCTATACTACAATACTCAGCATGGAACTCTTGCTTTCTGCATGTAGTTTCTGCCCTAGATCCACTCCCCAGAGTCTTAACTTCAACCCACAATCCTCCTTTCATTGAATCAGCTTCCCGAACTAATGAATACAAGCCTTTTGGCACATTTATGTTGTGTTCGGAACTGGGTTTTAGTTGTTTTGAGGAACCCGAGTTCATTTTAGAGTTTTTGAAGGCAACCTACTCAGAGGTCTCGCCGCAGTTCCTTGACTATAAGCCAATTGTCGAACAACTCAAGCTTAAGGTTATTTGCAAGGATGCAAGGTTGGATGTATCTACTTCGGAACCATTACGGGCAGGCATTACTGTGCAAGTATTAGCAACCGGACTCGGACAGGTCCGACCTTTGTTATCTCAATTTCGATTCAATTCAGACAAAAATATATGTAACTGCATGCAATGCTTTCTTGACACACACATATATATGCCATGATATGTGCACAGACCTAATTAAGTCTAACCAATGCGTGCAATACTTATTACTAGCTGAAAATCACAAGCATTTTATATATTAAGACCTTGATTTGTCTTAAATTTGAGATCTTACAAATTAAACCTCACTTAGCTTCTTGTTCAACTGAACTCATTTAAAATGGCAGAATATCGACATGATCGACGCTCTGATTACAAAGACACGGAAATCAACAATACAGAAGGCACAGGTTTTTGATCCGTCCAAGGAGCTGAATGACATGAAAATAAACATGGCCCAGCTGGAATGGTACAAGAAAACTTCTAAGGATAGTGGAATTGGATATTATGACAGCTATAAGAATGAAAGCTTCACAAGTGATCAAGATGTTGAGAAGTATAAGAAAACCCTCACGTGGTACTGGGAGAATTTAGTTGATGAAGTAGACAAAAAGCCCCAGAAGGAAGGCGCCTCCTTTCGTACCCGCTGGCTCTTTGGAGGAACCAACTACCGAAGGATGATTGAACCTCTGGACATTGCTGCATTCTACAGAGATGGCCACACGGACTACTTAAAAGGAAGGCCCAAACATTACAAACTATTAGAGGAATGGCTGAACAACGATAAGAGACCTGCAAGCATTACAAATATTAATTCCAAGAAGAAAAACGTGGACGCTAGTCTGACCGAGGATTCTTGCTTCTGGGCACACGTCGAGGAGGCTCGCATTTCATGCAAATTGCTGAACCAAAACAGCGAGTCGAGCATCGTGGAGGGACAACATAAATCCAAACTGAATGAATTTGAACGCTATGTATTGGGCTTGCTCAGTAATTATGCAGTATCGCCTGAGATTTTCTTGCCAAAGAGCAGCTTCATGGGATGGTGGAAAGAGTACGAGGAAATTATAGATGAAGGTATTATGGGAACTTTTTACAGTTCGCGACTCACCGATTTAATGAAGACCCGCCGGTACAGCCATTATGCTAATGGCTCTCTATAGAGTTCCCTGAAATTTGTATGCAATAATCAAACCTTTCGACATCCATGTGCACTTGGTTTTTAATTTGTGTGGGATTCCGAAGTCATTCCCCAACCAACAATGTGTAAAAGAATGTCTTTCTCATGTGTCTTTGTTTCTTCCCCCATCTCTTCTAATGGCAAAGGAAGATGCAAGTACCATATATACCTTTGAATGAATGAGTGATCTTAAGGGAGAGGGGGGGTGTTAAAATTTCAGATCTATTACTTCTGTTTCATGTGATGTGAAAATTAGTGGTGCATCTTTTTAGTAACGCAGGGAGAGCTGTGCGGACCAAACTCATCGTCCAACTCAAAGAAGTTTAAAAAAACTCGTTGTCAAACTCGTGCCGTGGACAAGGGATGGCTAAGCAGAATGAAAATGACAAAGAGATCCACTACAAGAACAAGGTCTTTTTCCAGCGGGGGCCCGCCCCCGTCCGCCTTCCCCAGCATGGGCGGACGGGCTACTCTGCGCCACACATGCTGGGGCGGGGTCCCCCGCCCCACATGAAACACACTAAGTGGGGGCGGGGGGCGGGCATGGCTTAACCCCACCCCACCCCACACTTAATTATATTTATAAATATATAATTATTTATATTTATGAATAGATATTTATATATTACAAATTGTATATATATTACAATTTGTTAAAGTTGTTCACAAAAGTCACAAGAGAGTGAGACTTGTTCACAAGATTGCAAATGATATGAGCACTCTAGGTCCAATTTATATAAAACTCCAAGGCTATACAAAAGTCTTACTTGTTCACAAGTCCCACATTGCTCAAGTAAGACTCTTGTATGGCCTTGGAGTTCTATATAAATGTGACCTAGGGTGCCCATGCCATTTGCAATCTTGTGAACAAGTTTCACTCTCTTGTAACTCTTGTGAACAACTCTAACAAATTTAAAAATTAATAACATAATTTTATGTTATTAGTTTTTAAATTTTATTTATATATAAATTTTAATTTACATTTAATTATATAATAATTTGGTCTAAAAAAATATTTTTGTCTCAAAAATAATTTTTAACCAATTAATATATTGATCTTGAAGTGGGCGGGGGGACGGGGCGGATGGGGTGTTCCCCCCCCCCCCCCCGGCACCGGTGCGGGGGGCCCCGCCCTCGCCTCCTAAGGGCGAGGTGCGGGACGGAAATACCATCCCTCGCATATGCGGAGGCGGGGGGAAGGGGTGCCCCCGCCCCCGCCCCCGCATATGCAGGTAGCAGCCCCAGTTTTTTACATCAAAGTTTGAAATTGGTCTTTTGCTGCAATTTTTTACTTTTACGACAACTATAATTTGCTGCAATATTCAAATTATTTTTTCTGGCGATATTTTACTTGTTGCAACAAAACAATCGCTGCAATCATAAAAAACAAAAATAAAAATCCTTTTACAGTGATGTAAATTTAGTCGTAAAAACCCTGCGCCAAACTTATAATCACTTTTTCCCTCCCCTCTCTTTTCCCCCCAGTGCCTTTCTAGTTCTCTCCCCCAATCTCTACTCTTCATGCCTCCACGCAGCTACTACTGAACGCCGTCGTCGACCCACCGTCACTGTCCACCTCCACGGTCGCTGGCCAACCCAACCAAGCCCCTCTCTCGCAGCTTCTCTCTCTCCCACATATCTCCCTCTCTCTTCACCCTCGAAGTCCTTTCTCTCTCGGGTTCCCAGCGCTGCCGCCTCCTCAGTCGGCGCACCACCTCCAGCTACGGGCGTAGCTACCTCCCAAAGGTCCACAGCCCCTCCACAAGCTCTCCGTCTCTCTCATCGTCGATCTGCTCTCCCCCGCACGGATCTCGCTCAAGCTTTTCATACAAGCCTTGCGTTGCCTTCCTCCACGGCGCAGCACCACCGCAAGTCAGCCCTCTACACGGCCGCAACGCCACCCCCATGCTCCACCTCCTCTCCTTCAATGCCGTAAACCAGCCCAGAATAGAGTAACACTCTGATATTTGAGTAACCCTCCATTTTTGTTTACCCCCATGCTCCACCGCCTCCCCTTCAAAATGGAAGCCCTTTGTATTTCCTTTTGAATTTCTGATCAATTTTTGTTTTGCTTTAGTTTAATGTCTAAATCATGAGATTTGTTTTTAAAGTTCTAGAAGCAAGCGATTGGAGCAGATTTGTTGTTTCAAAAATCACAAAGTTTTGCGGGCAAGCTCAAAAACCACCAAAAAGTCCAAAGCATCAAATGATGCACTCAATGATAAGGATCATTCTCACTGACTTTGGTACGTGGAAGGAGGTTTGCTAATTCATACTTTTTTATTAAGTTGCTGGATACGCCTTGCTCCTTTGATATGTGTGGAATATGACATTTTTTAGAACTTCCAGTAAGAACTTGTGTGATCTGGTTTCCTTGTTGTAGAGGTTGGAGATGTGTAGGAAGCCTTCAACCGTTCAGCTAGTAAAAAGGCTCACCTACTCCAATTTTCTAGGCTTGGATGTTAATTTGAAAAATGGGAGGTATGCTCTCATGTTGTTGAAATTGCTTATTGACGTGTTGCATACGTGCTAGTGATTTAAGAAAGCTAAAAGTAAATAATAAAGAAAGAATAATATAGAGAGAACTAATATATATATATATACAAGCAGAGAGAGGGAGAGGGAGAGAGAGATATATATAGGTTCTTTCTTTTTGCTGCATTGCTAGTTGGCATGATAATTCTTAAGCATCCTAAATTTTATTGTCTAGTGCATTCTTATATCGCATAAATAATTAGATTAGAGGTAGAAATGAGGTAGCCTAATTGGGAGCGTTGGTCCCTTACAATTTTGATGATTGGAATGATCAGTGACAAAAATTTGAGAATATGTGGTTAAAATCCAAGGGATTTGTAGAGCTAGTCAGGCAATGGTGGAGTTCGTATCATTTACAGGGCACTCCGAGCAAGGTATTGGCGGGAAAGTTGAAGGCATTAAAGAGGGACTTGAAGACTTGGAATGAACAGGTATTTGGTAATGTAGAAGCAAAGAAGAAATCATTGTTTCAAGAACTACAAAGCTTGGAGGGTGTGGAAGATGAGGAAGGTCGAAAAGGGCAAGTAGTTACAAAATTAGAAAGGTTGATCTTAATGAAGGAGATTTCTTGGAGGCAAAAGTCAAGGGCATTGTGGCTTAAGGAGGGAGACAGATCTACAAAGTTTTTTCACCGAGTGGCAAATTCACATAGAAGGTTCAACACAATTGAATCCATGAACATCGATGGTGAGGTAGTTTCCGATCAAGCAAAAGTCAAAGACTATGTAGCTGGACATTTTGAGCATTTGTTGGAAGAACCGTTTGCATGGAGGCCTATAGTAGATGGGTTAGAATTTGACACCATTGATCATAATAGTATGGCTTGGTTGGAAAGACCTTTTGAAGAAATAGAGATACACCAAGTCATCAGGAAATTAAACAAAGACAAAGCTTCGGGGCCGGATGGCTTTACTATGGCATTTTTTCAGACTTGTTGGGAAGTGGTAAAAGAGGATATTATGCTGGTTTTCCAATAGTTCTTTACTTTTGGTAAATTTGAGAAGAGTTTGAATACTACCTTCATTGCACTCATCCCCAAAAAACCGGGTGCAAGAGAGGCGCAAAAAATCGGGTGCAAGAGAGGCGCAAGATTTTAGGCCTATTAGTCTAGTAGGCAGTGTGTATAAGATACTTGCAAAAGTCTTGGCTAACAGAATCAGTACGGTCTTGGATAAGATTATATCGAAGTCCCAAAACGCATTTGTACGAGGAAGACAAATACTGGATTCGGTTCTTGTAGCCAACGAATGTTTGGACAGCAGGCTAAAGTCAAAGATCCTGGGTATATTGTGTAAATTGGATATGGAGAAGGCCTATGATCATGTCAATTGGAACTTTTTGCTCTATCTTTTGGGTAGGTGTGGTTTTGGGGAAAAATGGAAGGGATGGATTCGTCATTGTATTTCTACAGCTCGGTTTTCAGTTTTGGTAAATGGTGAACCTGTGGGTTTCTTTAATAGCTTGCGGGGGTTAAGACAAGGAGACCCACTATCCCCTCTACTATTTGTGATTGTGATGGAGGCTTTAAGCTGAATGGTGTCGGCCGCGATAGCAGGTGGTTTGTTTTCAGGATTCTCGGTGGGAAATCTTCATGGGCCCATTATTATTTCTCATCTTTTATTTGCAGATGATACCTTGTTGTTTTGTGATGATAACGTAGCACATATTCAATCATTGAAGGCCATTCTACGATGTTTTGAAGTGGCTTCCGGTTTAAAGATAAATCTAGCGAAGTCAGAAATGGTGGCGATGGGGGATGTAAGTAATATTCAAGGGCTGGCCAGTATTTTGGGATGTGGGGTTTCCTCGTTGCCAATGAAGTATCTTGGCCTTCCTTTGGGGGCATCTTATAAAACTAAGACAATCTGGGCGGAGGTGTTAGAAAAATTAGAACAAAGGTTGGCTGGGTGAAAAAGATTATATTTGTCCAAGGGAGGGAGGCTCACACTTATTAAAAGCAGGTTATCTAACCTCCCCACTTATTTCTTGTCTTTATTTCCCCTTCCAACTAGCATTACCTCCAAGATTGAAAAATTACAATGTGACTTTTTGTGGAGTGGTATAGAAGATGAGTTTAAATTTCATTTAGTTGGATGGGATAAGGTGTGCACACCTTTGCGTGCTGGCGGTTTGGGGGTCCATAATGTGAGATCTTTTAATCAGGCCTTACTTGGAAAATGGTTGTGGCCGTATAATTATGAGAAGGAAGCACTATGGAAAGGGGTGATAGATGCAAAGTATGGGAGTACAAGGGGAGGTTGGTATTCTAATGAGGGAAGGGGGGCATATGGTGTGGGGTTATGGAAGCATATAAGAAAAGGTTGGGAGGTATTATCTAACTATACCAGGCTGGGTATCGGGAACGGCCAGAGAATTAGCTTTTGGAATGATGTATGGGTGGGTGATACAGCTCTTAAGGCGACTTTCCTTGCTATTTTCAGCATTGCAAGGGAAAAAGATACAAAGGTGGCAGACCTGTGGGGCACTACACATGATGCCCAAGCGTGGAATATAAATCTCATTAGGGAGGCTCATGACTGGGAAGTGAGTATGCTGGCGGATTTTTTTAACCTACTTCATACTGTCTACCCTGATGCTTCAACTGAAGATAAGTTGGTTTGGTATCCATCTCGGAAAGGGAAATTCTCGGTAAGTTCTTATTATGAGACTATTGCAGCCCTACCTTTGTCTAATTTTCCGTGGAAGAGCATATGGAGGAATAAATCCCCTCCTAAGGCGGCATTCCCCTCCTAAGGCGGCATTCTTTGTCTGGACAGTAGCCCTCGGGAAGATCCTAACCATTGACAATTTAAGAAGACAAGGCCTTGTAATGATGGATTGGTGCTGTATGTGCAAAAAGAGTGGGGAAACAGTGGATCATCTTCTCCTACATTGTGATTTTGCCACGAACACTTGGAATCATTTCTTTAGCAGGATGGGGTTAGCATGGACAATGCCGGGAGGGGTAACTAAGTTATTGGCAAGTTGGAGAGGGATTTCAGGGTTAGCACAGATTGCAACTCTATGGAAAATGACCCCCATCTGTATCTTATGGTGCATGTGGAGTGAACGAAACAACAGGCTTTTTGAGGACCAGGAAAGATCTATAGAGGAATTTAGGAGTTTTTTATGGAAGACTTTGTTTTTGTGGGTCATGGCTTTAGAGTTTAATGGTCTCAGCTTCCATGATTTCCTTGCAACTTTTTCTAGCTCTTAAAGCGGTGTATTCTCATGTATACTTCTAGAGTACCTGGCTTACGCCATCTTTACATTAATAAAATTTACTATTACTTATAAAAAAAATAGTGGGTGGGTCAGTGATGTGCCATTTAAGGCTCTTGTTTGTGAAATTGAATTTTGAAAAGAGGTAGGTTTGTGGTTTTTGATTAAAAACTGAGTTGATTAATGAGTTTGACTTACTTGATCTGCAGTTCGATTATTAATTTCTCTTGCCATTCTAAGCCAAGTGGATTAATGGAATGTTAAACCTCAAACATATCAGTAATTTGTTTTGCACTAGGGATCTTGATCATTGGTTACGAGAATGTGGGTCCATCTTCTAGCAACCTTTGCATTACCATCAAAGCTTCATCTTGTAATGCTGGAATTGAGCCTTTATACTTTTGGTTTCATCAGTTGTCTCCTACTTGCAATTTTTCACTATTAAAACAAGTTCTAATTATTTCCTTCAAATGGACCTGTATAGATATATATATTTATTTATATATTTTAACGGGTGGTGATATGAAAATTTCTTAGTTAGCATTTGCTTTGGTGTACTGGGCATTGTGTGATTGTAGGTAACGGGTTTTGTTTGTTACTTTTCACACATATTATCAGAATATATGTTACCATTGGAAAGCTCCAATTTTATAATTTGTTTGGCTGCCTTTCCAGGTAGGACAAGAAGAGTGTTGTTCAAATTATATATAATGAGCATTCCTAACATCACTTTTCTGAGCTGTATTACTATGCCTTCTATGGTGTTTTCATGATCACCAAAACTGTGAAGTCCGTCTTGGTTTTGCACTTTTACATGTCCTTATCTCTGATTGATTGTGTTTTCAGGTTGGGGACTTCTATGAAGCCATTGGAATAGATGCTTGTATTCTTGTTGAATATGCAGGCTTAAAACCTTTTGGTGGCCTGCGTTCAGATAGTGTTCCAAGAGCTGATTGCCCTGTGATAGTATTATATTTTCTTTCCAGCATTATTTACTTGGCTTTCTTATGTCAATTTCTATTATCCATTAAGGGTGCTATGCAAAATATTAGTCTGTCATGACTTCATCAGCTCCTTTCATGAATTTGGCTACATCACAGATCAAGTACTCCTCATTTTGCTAACCATCAGTTACTCATCCAAAGAACCTGATGTGGAAGGTATAGTGTGGTTTAACCTTTCTTGGATGTTCCGTTTGTAACTTAGTTTTGTACTCTATTGATTTACTTATTTTCCCAGAACTTCTCTAAACACATTTTAGAATTAGAGGGAGAAGACATAGAATCTCATGAAAACATGATAAACTGGTCCAATTTCCAATAGCCTCAAGACACTCTGTTAGTCACTAAAAAGAACTTCTCTAAACACATTTTGTTACTGAGTTTCCCTTTATTTATTTTATAAGTAAGAAGATTTTATTAATAAGTGCAATGGTGCAACCCCTATACACGAGTAGTATACATGAGAGACACCAAGCTAGAGTACTCGGTACTTATTAAATGCTCAAATAATGGCAAAGACCTATTGAAGATACTCATGACTGGAAAAAGTTTTGTTTTCTAAGTTGTGGTACTAATAAATGTTTATCTTCCTTATCAAATAGAATTTTGTGGTTGGGGAGAAGTGGCTGCAAAAAAATTCAATAAAGGCGATTTTATAATTGAGTATATTGGAGAAGGTAAATAGTTTTATTCGGCTTAAGCTCAAATTCTCAACAGCCTATATTCCTTTGTTTGCATGTTTTATTTTATTGTCAGTTTGGCTACATTATCACGAATAAGAACATCTCATAATCAATCATTTCCTTGTTCATTTTCCACTTAAGGGTTGTTAGTGAAAATGTAGAGAAATTTGGTATGTAGAAAATATATAAAGTGGGTGGGCCCTGGATAAAGTTCATGAACTGAACTGCATAATGCATTTGAACTTAGATTTTTTGTTTTTGCAAGTTAATGACATCTTAAACTACGTTCTAAAGTTTACAATATCATAATAATTTCGGGGTTTGACATTGATTTATACAAAATGGTTTTTCTGAGATTCAATGGCTTGGTTTATGCGGAAAACAAAGGAGGAGTACTACTCTAGAGATATTTCATAAACTTCCTCTGGATATATGTAAAGTGAGATTTTGCCAAGGCTTACAAAGTCCCAATATTATATTCTCATAAACTTCCTCTGGATATGGAAATGGTTATTGTTGTTCATTTCCTTTGTGTCATTGTCATTTCCTTCTCTTTTCTTTCTTCTCAGTAAATATAAGTGTTTATGATGCAGTTGTATTTGGTTAACGTGGTTGTTACTTATTTCTTATGAGTTGATACCTAGAGTAATATATACTTCAATTTTCAAGTAATATTTTGTTTTTTTTAGGTCAAATGCATGCATATGGACCACAAATAAAAATTTATGAATGATCTCCTGAACATAGGAAGTCTATAATATGCTTGGGTGCAATGTATTACTGGTTCTTAATCGCCGGTATTTTTTTAAAAAATTTGCAACACTGTGGCGGAAAACAATCGTCGGTAATACCTTGCAAAATTGCCGCAAGAACTTATTTACAGCAATAGATTATACTGAAAAAGTTTTAATTCCATGGTTTAGAAGACTGTTTCTGACGAATTTATGGGTCATTTGCGGCGATAAAAAAATCCCCAGACATAGTTTTATTTCCAACGTTTCTTGCAAATCATTGATAAAAAGCAAAAGCAACACTTCTTTGGCGTCCAACGGGCGTCGATGTTAAAACTGATGGAAAAACTTATTTGTAGCGATTTTGAGTACTTTTTGCGTCAAAATCAAATGCTGAAAAAGGCTATTTTTCTTGTAGTGAGAGAGGATTGCTGTTGCCCTAGCCCAACTAAAGACTCCCGAGCTGCAAACGAAAACGGCAAACGACTCACGAATGGTGTGGGGCTTAGGAAAAGACTGTTGACTTATTGCTACTTTGTTAGTCCCACATCGGTGGGATTAAAGAAAATGGCATAGGCCATGAGTTATAAATAAGAGGTTTAGCCTATTAGTTTAAGTGCACCAGTCAAATGCTTAGCTAGTAACTTTTGACTCTAGTTAAATTTTTATGTTGTCAATTTTTGTAAAATTGGAAGAGGTGTGAGTTAAAGTTTTGCTAGTGGAGAAAGCTTTGTAGGTGTGTTTGGGGTGAGAAGAAAAATTATGTGATTGTAATAATTTTTCACATAGTGGATTTTCTTCTTTGGGTCTGGTGGTTTTTCTCCTATTTAGGAGTTTCCACGTAAATATCTTGTGTTGTTATTATTTTTCTATTTCTTGTTATTCCTGCAAACGGTAGATCCTAGGAGGGATGAATTTGGGAGATCCAAATTCCCAACAATTGGTATCAGAGCCACTAGGTTTTTTTTGTGGAGTGGAGCTTTAGTGTGATAGTGTGGATACGTACAGTCTAAAGAGGTTCTATCTAGGAGATTGAAAATTTTTAATATGTCCATTGTGACCCTCCAATCTTTCCTTGGAACATTCTTAGTGAGGTACTATTCATCTCTACAGTAAATTCATCAAAGCAATGTTAGGAAGTAGAGTTTCAAATCTTATTAGACTTTAGGTAGAGAAATTTGATGGGAGAATCAATTTTGACTTGTAGCAAGTACAAGTCAAGGATGTTTTGATTCAATCAGGATTGCACAAGGCTTTGAAGGGCAGACCAACCCCTGAAGTTAGTAGTGATACTAGTGACTGGTGGAACAGCTAATACAAGGAGTAGGTTCGGCAGGTGGCTCCAAGTCAGTAAATGGAGATACTGGTATTGATGCTGTTGTGTCTCTCTCCATGGAAGATTTTGATATTTAAAAAGAGACATGTACATCCTCATAGTATGCCGCTAATTCCCAAAGTTACCATGATAAAGGATGTGTTAATGTTAGCGGGTCCACAAGTTTGCATACAGGCATTGGTTTGGCATTGATGCAGGGTGTGTGGTGGAAATTCAAGTCGATGGCTGATGAACTTCCAGGAGAGCCAAACGTGGAAGTTACATCATAATTTTTCAGCAAGGTTGTTTTTCGACATGTGCTGAAGTGAAATGTTTAGAATTTGTTTATTCTAAGTGGATATGCTTTTATGGTAAAGTATAATAGCTGAATCTATGAAGATTTTCATTGAGGTGGAGTTTGGCTGTGGAACCAGTCAAAGTCGCAAGGTGGATGTTGTTGACTTATTGCTACTTTGTTAGTCCCACATCGATAAAGAAAATGGCATAGGCCATGAGTTATAAATAAGAGGCTTAGCCTCTTAGTTTAAGTACACCAATTGAAAGCTTATCTAATAACTTTTGACTTTAATAAAATTCATCCGTTGACCTTTTTGTAAAATGGGAATAGGTGTAAAGTTAAAGTTTTGTTAGTGAGGAAGATTTGTGGGTGTATTTGAGGGTGAGGACAAAAATTATGTGATTGTAACAATTTTTCACATAGTAAATTTTCTTCTTTGGGTCTGATATTTTTCTCGTGTTTTGGAGTTTTTACCTAAATTTTTTGTGTTTTTATTATTTCTCTATTTTTTATTTGTTATTCCTGCAAATGGTAAATCCTAAGGGGGGTGAATTTGGGAGGTCCAAATTTCCAACAAAGACAACTAAGGAAGGTATGGGAACAACACAGCATATTGAAATAGGATGAGATAGCTAGCAAGCAGATGCAGCAGAGCTCAGTTCCTCTTCGGAACAGTAGGAAATGCTTTGCAGTAGTCGGTCTGTTATTAACCGATAAACAGCCCCCAATTAAATTTTGACACATCACTTATTTCACATTAAGCCTATAGAGTGCGTCACACTAGATGATTCATCTGCATGACCCCAGACCCCTCACGTTTCATGTTCTCAGTCCTACTGCTGTCACCAAGCATCTCCGTCGTCGCCCATCTTTGTCGCTGATCTCCCCCATCTCCATCAATCATCTCCATCTCCTCTCCTAAATCAAACCAAAATCAATCAACAATCAAAATCAGAAAGAAACCCATCTCTACTTTGTTGCCAAGAAAATTCAGGAAGAAAAGTACAGAAAAATCGGAAGAAGAAATTGATCAAATCACGCACATTTCAGTGGTACCCTTATTGCTTCCAACATTTTCTCAACAACCAAAGAAAACTGAAGCCAACATAAATCGATTCGAACTCTAGTAGGAAAAAAACAACATCAACTTCTGATTTCCAAAATACAAGTCACGGGCTAGAAAAGAAAATGATCCAAAATCAATGGTCATTAAAACCTGAAGAACATGACCAATGTACACAAAAAAACCTTAAAATGGAGAGGGTCGTCGTCTAGGTTCCGTGGGAGAGAATGGAGAGAGGAGGCCTTCCTCGTGCGATGACGGAGGGAGGGGGCGTTCCTCGTGCGACGACGGAGAGTAATGACGGAGAAAGGAGGCAATTTTGGGCTAAGTCCCTGGGGAGAGAATAGAGAGAGGGAAATCGTGGGTTGCGTGGCTAGTACGCCGACGGAGAGAGAAGGCGATTTGGGTGGCAGAGACAAGGAGTGGGTTGATTTCTCAAATTTGGATTATGGGAGAAGGAGAGAATGAAATGGGATGGATCCAGTGTGCGTGCGGTGGGGGCACAGGTTATGAATGGTGAGGAGGCTACACGTAAGTTAGCTATTGGGGGGTTGTTTTTTGAAGATAAGCATACTGATCGCTTTAAACTCAGGCAATGGAGCACATGGTAGTTAAACTCAGAACACTACGTGGCATTGATCTATTAGAGGGCTGTTTTTCAAAGATAAACAGTTTGACCGGTTAAAAGAATTATAGTAGTAGTAGCAGTGCATATTTCCCGCAACTCATTCCAATTTAGAATCATTTCATTTATGCAATAGCGGAAGGTAATGGTCAGCCTGGAAGAAAAAAATATAAGAAAATGATATAGATACCACTTTAAAAAGAGTAATGCTACATATAATCATGAAGTGTGCAAACGCCGCGTAATCACTTTGAAAAAGAGTGGGGTCCACGATTAAAAAGTTAGTTTTTTTTCATATGGATCTCGTATTAATGCACTTTTTTAAAAGAGATTGTGCAACGCTTGCACAATCACGACTGCAAATATAATTTCTCCTTTAAAAAATAATGAAAAAGTTAACACCTTTTCAGTAGCAACCCCTAGTTCAAAAAGAAATGGGCTATAGAGAAAGGCAGAGAGAAGGGAATCGAGAAGCTTACCGACGGAAACTCGTGGTCGGTCGTCCGGAGACACGGAAACTGGCTTGCAACGTGTGCTGTGGCGTGGCTATGGTTGGGACGGCGTGGGGCAGAGCGAACAAGGGGCATTCGATTTGTTGCAGAGGGGAGAGAGAGAGAGAGAGAGAGAGAGAGAGAGAGAGAGAATCGGAGAGGGCAACCGACGTGGAGGCGCAACACGGAGAGGACGAACGGCGTGGGCACTGAGACAATGCTGGAATCAGTAGACAAACAGTAGACGAACATCGTGGAGGTAGGTAATGGGGAGATTTCGGGACGAATAAGAGAAAAAATAGGGGAAGAGAATGGGGAAGTTAGATGAAATATTAAAATAAAAATTTGATCCGTAAACAGTAGCTCACCATGGTAGCTAAGATTTACCATAACTCAAATCTTGAACTTTTGATTTTAGCTAGTTCAATATAGAGAACTTTTGTTACAAGATTTTAAATTTTAGACTTAACATTTGGCTAAGTAATTACCAATAATGCTCTGCATTGGCATTGGTCTAGCTATTACCAAGTCTAAAATTTAGCTAAAATTTCACATTTTTGTCATAACATTAATTTTTAGTTAAATAAGGCCACATTGGACTAGTCATCTTAAGTGTAAAATAATAATATAATATTATATATTTTAATAATATTTGATTATTTTTTTTTATATTTTACAAATACACTTTATATATTAATTAATAATTTTATTAAAAAATAAAATGTAGTAATTCATTTCAATGTAATAATTTATTTCAATGTGATAAAGAGAGAGGAAGAGGTTGATGAAAAGAATAAAATAATTGGATAGAGATTGAATAGTAACTTTTTAATAATGGAGAGTCTCCTTAATTTACTGTAGCTCAAATGTTGAATTTTAAATTTTTAACTAATTTAATGTAAAAAAAATTTCCCACATTTAACTAAAGTTTAAACTATTGGCAACGGCAGCTCTTAGGTCCTCTGCCTTGTTCTGAGTCCTATCTGAAAGTCTTTCTTCCTTTCGTCGTCTTTTTTTGGTTTGTTTGTGAATGCTTCCACCGACACATGACTTCTGGTGTTCTTTTTTTATTTTCAATATTTTTGTTCTACTAAAATTATCATTCATTTAATATATAGTGTTGTAAGAGAGTTATAAATTAATTATTTTTCATACTACTTTATGAACCCATTAGTTATAGAATTAAAAGGGCTCAGCTACAGAAAAAGTAGAAGAACTTTAATGACATGTTTGCTAGGTGATATAGTTTATTATTTTTCATATTACTTTATTACTATTTACAAATAATTTATTATTATTTACAAATTTTTTATATTTTTTTCACTGCTAATTACAGATAATTTGAAATCACCTCAATACTCAAATGTAGGTAAATGAAAGTAATTAATTCAAAGATTTTATTAAATTGTGATCAAATGAGAGAATAAATGGTATAGCTAAACACAAAACTCTCCACTTCAAAAATTAAACATGATATACTATAAAATGAGATAATTATAGTATTTTCTTTTATAAAAGTTCTACTCAGTAATCTTATATCATATATACATATATATATGTAAGAAAAATAATTAAAAAATAAAAACATGATGTAGGGATGCTGAACAGAAAATTTTTTATTTTTTTTAAACTAAAATTAATGAATCATGAAATAAAAAATAGTAATTATATATTAATTGATGAGTGATGACCGAGTCCATCTGCACTTTACGCCGCAAGATCACCGCCCTCAACCTATGGACAGAATTGAATGGGGGGGACCATCATATTAGACAACCGCGTTGTGAGATGAGTTGTCTTCAAGCATCATGATTTATGATCGACCATGTGACTTACGCAATCTGTGCAAAAGGTAACTGTTCAAACCCAAAAATACCCTCATTTCTATTTTGTTTACTTTAATATTAAAATAAATTATCAAATAATACTTTAAAATTCTTTTATATTAAGTTCGAATGTCTATACCATTCATAATGCTAATAATTTAAACGGCTCTGTAGGTAAGAATAATGGCACCGTGTCCCCCACCACAATACTTTCGCATTGACCATATTGGCATATCCTACGGTCCCAATTCACACAGACTCAAAAGATTCACCGATGTATGGTAGCTTTATCCCTCACCGTATCAGAGTCATTTTGTCAAACACTGCAAAGGCATCTGAGTTATTCGGGGCTTGTTTTGGTAAGCATCGGGGCCGTTTAACGTGTGTCCGGCGCCAACTGTCTGCATGTTGAGATTATAACTCAAACACGAGGAGGCCCCACCCCTTCCCTACTCGTCCCGTGATTGGTGGTGCAGAGAGTAACGCCGACGCGTGCACACTCTCTCTCTCTAAGGTAAAACACTCCCCAAGTCCCATCTATCCCCGCATAGCTGCAGTTCCGCTTCAGCTACAGCTTCTTATCTCTCTACAGCCCACTAAGGCACTAGACTCCTTACTCTCGTCTCTGAGAGAAAACCAAGAGAAATGGCATTGCTTGTCCTTCTCTTTCTCACATCCCTATCGCTCTTTGTCAATCCCTCACAGTCTCAGCTCAGCTTGGATTACTACCAGAAATCGTGCCCGAGATTCAACCAAATCATGCAAGACACCATCACCAACAAGCAGATCAACAGCCCCACAACAGCCGCCGCAACTCTCCGCCTCTTCTTCCACGACTGCCTCGTCAACGGCTGCGACGCCTCTATCCTCGTCTCCTCCACTCCCTTCAACTCCGCCGAGCGCGACGCCGATATCAACCTTTCCCTCCCCGGCGACGCATTCGACGTCGTCGTCCGCGCCAAGACAGCCCTCGAGCTCGCCTGCCCCAACACCGTCTCGTGCGCCGACATCTTAGCCGTTGCCACTCGCGACCTTGTTACCATGGTGGGTGGTCCCTACTACAACGTCGTCTTGGGACGCAAAGATGGGCGGGTCTCGAAATCATCCTATGTCGAAGGCAAACTTCCAAGATCCACAATGTCTATGTCTCAGATCATTAATCTTTTTTATTCTAACGGGTTCTCGATCCAAGAAACGGTGGCCTTGTGCGGTGCTCACACCATTGGGTTCTCTCATTGCAAGGAATTCAGCTCCGGGATCTATAACCAGAGCAGCAAGTATTCGCAGTACGATACGCAGTACAATCCGAGATTTGTTGAGGCGTTGCAGAAAGCTTGTGCGGATTATCAGAAGAACCCCACGTTGTCGGTGTTCAATGACATCATGACTCCCAACAAGTTCGACAACATGTACTTCCAGAATCTGCCCAAGGGGTTGGGGCTGTTGAGGTCGGATCACGGCCTGTACAGTGATTCGAGGACGAGGGAATTTGTACAAATGTACGCGGCGGATCAGAACAAATTCTTCGAGGCGTTTGGCAAGGCAATGGAGAAGCTAAGTTTGTATAAGGTCCAGACGGGGAGGCAAGGAGAGATTCGGCATAGGTGTGATGCCTTTAACTGAGAATCAAGAGTCGAAACTTTTTTCCGAGGCCGTTCCCTGTTTTGATTATTGGTCCGAATGTGCAATGAATGAGAATCTTATAGTGGCTACGGTGGTCATGAGGACGAACTGTATATGTATACATATACAAAATATATGTATATGTATACATGTATTTGTATTAATGTCGTATTTTCAAGCTTAAATATACACAATTATTTTATTTTCTTGGTTTCAACTTATATTTTTGATGTTTTCAGTTTTCAGAATTTGTGTAAACTGTAAAGTGATCACGGTGCAGCTGGATAGAGATGCTCTCTCTCCCTCTCTCTCTCTCTCTCTCTCTCCAACATCTGATGTTTGTAACACTTCTGTGTTCTTTATAATTGGGGAATGAAAGATAAAGTTTATAAGAAGCCGTAAAACTACACATCTCATCGACCAAATCTAGTACTGCATGTCAATGAATTATTATGGAGTGCGGTAAAAAATAAATATAAATTATTATAAAATTATATTTATTATTAATATAATACTTTATAAATTTATTTTTTTATAATTTATAGCCGTAGAAAGATGTTTTTTTTTTATCAATCCAACTCTCCATCTGCTGATCCTTCACGGTACGTCCGTTATGCAAGAAACCGAATCCTATGTAATTACTCGGTTTGAAATTTTGCACGTATCCTTCTTCTTTTTTTAAGCGTTTGTGGTCCATGGCTACAGCTGGACTTCTTGGAATGCTCTGAGACCTCAAAAGCACCAAAGAAAACAACCATGGGAGCTATTCGTTTCTCTAATCAGAAGCTGGGCAGAAAGAGTTCCATCCCTGTACGTAGCCACTAAGCTCGCTGCTCGATTATATTATCTTTTCTAGACTTTTAATTAAATATGCTAATGATATCAAGAATAATGGAGTCGGCGAAATGGGCCCCAAAATCTACCCGTAAATACCGTCTTTATTTCACAGTAGGGAGGAGGATCGAAGGTTAACCCTATATGGTTTGTGAAAGCTGGAACATTAGGGATCAAGGTTCTGCTTTGCTATCAGTTTTTATGAAGGGTAACGTTAAGTACAGTTATTTTTATATACTTTTATGTATTTTAATAATATAATTAATTAAATTAATTTTTTTAATATATAATTAATTATATTAATAAAATACATATAATCAATTATATTAATAAAATACATAAAAAAAATTACATAAAAGTGATACGTAAAATTTTTACTTTATAAATAAATAAGACAAGATGCCATAATCAGCAGGCAATGATAGCGCTGCCACTGCATAATGCAATCTAATTATTGCATCGAAAAGCCCTTAACCCACTGGCCTTTGGGAAAGGCTCCACCAGGAGAGATTCTAGCCCAAGGTATTGTGGCTCGGTCACCTTTGGGCTTTTCGTTCCCCTCACCATTTAAGTCAAATTGACAGTTCTTCCAAGGGTAGAATCTGAAATAAGCTCATGGGAGGGATTATTAAACATAACAACTCCAATTTGAGCTCATCCTTGAGCATTAGGCTAAAATAAATTCTGCAAATACTTGCCATATCATTCAACTTACAATTGACACACTTTATTGAGGAATTTGAAGACGGCGGGGAACAGTGGGGGAATGGAGTGATAGTATCACACCCATCTCAAAATTGAATTCTTTCAAAGAATAAAGTGATTTCACCGCAGCAAGCTTAGCTAGAACATTAGTGCTCCAAAATCAACTGTGACAAAAGCTCTTATTTACACCTTCAGGCTTCACTGCCCATGACTTAGGTGAAAAAAAAGGTCACAAAAGATCAAAACCACCCATATGAAAACCCCACCCAGTAATTACAACTTGAACCCAAAAAAAAATTCACAACAGAGAAAAAAATGAAACAAAAGAATAAGAACTTCGAACACTGTACTTCAAAACTCAGACAAATTAACCCCTACTTGTCTGATCCACCATGGAGTCAACTCTCAGTCTGACTCCCCAATTCAAGCAATTCCTCCCAATCTATGCCTTCATCCTCCTCTTCCCCGCCTCTCATTTTGATCATCTCAAGCATTTTTTTCGCCTTTTCTTTTGCCCGGTCCCTTCCTACTGTCTCCACCTTCTTCATTACTTCCGCCAACTCAACTGCCATGGCCAACCCTTTGAACCTCAACCCACCATGACTCAGCCCATATAATGCGGTAACACAACTCTCCCGAGCTGACTCGGACTTCAACTCAACCCCCCTCAGCAACCCGACAAAACATTCCACTGCGCCAGCATCCAACATTGCAGCCCGTCCATCCGGACACCAAGCCAAGTTACATAAAATGAGTAGTACCCGACTTGTCATGTGACCCGACCTCACCATGCCCAATAATATGGGAACCGACCCGAGTTTCACCAACTTAGTCCGATTGGTTTGAACGAGTGAAAGATGGTAAAGGGCAAGCGCCGAGTCATGCCGAGTCCGCTCACTCTCGGACCGGAGCATGTGAATCAACGGCTGCAATGCACCCAAAACACCAATGGCTGTCTTATTCCCATCATCAAGGGCTAGACTAAAGAGTGCACCGGAAGCGTGCTCCTGCGCCTCATGGAATCCTCCCTTCAAAACATCGATCAGAGGAGGAACAATTCCCGAACGTACGATCTTAACTTTATTGACATCCTCTAAAGACAGGTTCACTACCGCCGCGACTGAGTTCACTTGAATGGCCGAGTACCTGGACACGATCAAAGATCGGAGGGTTGAGAGTAACTGAGGAGTACAGAGGTGGACTCTCGTGTCCTCTCTGGTTCTTGTGATCTGTCTCAGCGAAATCGTGGCCTCTTCGATCTCAAATACCTGTGGGCTTCTGAGTTTGGCAAAGATTTCCTTCTCTTCTTCGGTGTAATTATCGTCTAGGATTTCGATTTCTGAGGAAGAAGACGAGTAGCAGCTCGGCCGAGTCGCAAGTAGCAGGGATGGGGTCGATACGGAGGTCGCGACCGAGTCGTTCGAGCTCGAGTAGGAATGAGTCTGGCGGCACCGATCCACCTCTGTTACTGCGTCCCGGAAGTTCACGCTCGGGTTTTCTTGAGCCCCTTGGATCAGCTCCTTGTCTAAGATTATGACCTTTTGGGCTTGGTTCTCGTTCTGGGAACCTCGTTTCTTGGCCTCAGCCTCCACTAATACACGGACGAACTTTTCCGCGGTGTTGGAATCGATGGGTTTTGGAGGGTCCACAGAGAAATTCTTGCACCAGTGGAGAATGGTGGACCTGAGGGCGAGGTTGGGGATAACGGAGGAGAAGTCGGGCGTGGACGAGCCCATAAGGGTGGGCGTGAAGCCCAGGGCTTGGCAGGCTCGGACGCAGGCGCGTTCGAGTGTGTGGCCCGAGGAGACGATAACTGGGTCGGCCATGAGAGACCCGGAAATGGGGCAGATAAACTCCTTTGGGGGTTGCTTTGTTTTGAGGTTCAAGGGTTTTGAAGAAGGTAAAGATGAGAACTTGCCAAAGAAGATCTTCCATTTACGCCTGGGTGTGGCAGTCTCTGTTTCTCTGCCGTTTTCTAGTACCCATTTGGGTTGTACAGGCTTGTGAACGACGAGCTTCATCATACCTTCTTGAAACTCCATTGTCGCTTTGTCAATCCCGCGACATTCAGTTCAGCATCATGGGTGAACCAGAAAGGAATTGCAACAAATGTTGATGAAAGCACATAGCTTTCAGGTTAAAATAAATTTAGAGGAACACAAGGTTGTGGAATTCAAAAAGTTGTGTTGACAGTTGAGGAGCATGTTAACTTATGACTAGGCCTCTAGGAGGTAAGCACAGAGAGACAGAGAGAGACAGAGAGAGAGAGAGAGAGAGAGGTTGTTGGGATAGTGTGACGAAAGTGACGATGTGGTATTGGTAGAGTACCAGTATGGGCGGATTCCTTTGCTTTCAGAAGTCTGGGCCAACGAGAAAAGTAGCAAGGATGCTCTGGGGGGGAACCTATGGATGATCGAGTTCTGCTTTACTATAATGGTATCTTGTTAAAGCCATTTGGGTTTGTCTCGAGTGTTTACGCAAGTGAATGCCCCCAATCAATGCAACCCGTGTTATAGAAGCGTGTTTCGTAATCAAGAGGTTTGATTTGGATTTGGGTTCAATAATTTAAAAGAGTCCGGCACAACATGTTTACAGTGACACATCAATGACCATTATTATGTTTTCCCCAATCTGAAACAGAAAGCCGAAGATTTTATATAAAATTCATCCTGGGGAATGTCCTTAAGCATCTATTACTGCTCTACTCATCTTCTGAAAAGGTTTTTCACTCCGTGACCCAACAGAGGTTTGGGTGAAGACTGATGTGGCATTTTCTCGAGTCTTCATCTGATAAAGAAACTTTTTTTTTTTTTTTTGAAGAATTATGATTATTATGGGCCATTAGTGGTGGACAATCCTTTATTCTGCTTTAGTGCTCCACTGTTAATCAAAAAGTTAAAGAAAAGGAGCTCTCAATTCTCCCTTTTGGTCCAATAATTTTGTTTTTGTTGGCTAATCGTTTTGACTACTTGGGCATGGAGATAATCCAAGTAAAGTCACCCACAATACCACTAGTTCTTGTAATCATTGCATACTTAGTAGGTAAGTTTCTGCAGTTGATAGGCATTGTGAGAGTGTTCTAGGCTGGATAATATCTCCCTTTCTCTTTCTTTTTGATTTTTCTGATTTTCTTTTTGACACAGAATATCTCGCTTTTCTTCACCAAAGTGATTGATAATTGATTCCCTTGGTTGCTCTACGGATGGTCCACCCGTTCAATTAGAATTGACAAAACTTTGCAGATTTTTTTCTTTCAAAATGGCAGGAGGGGATGATCGGCTATGTTTTTGGTTGCCTTCATAGACAACTCTATTGACATATGGTATACGAGGCCTAAACGTACAATGACAATGACAATGAAGACGCTCAAATCAAGTCCAAACCATATGCAAATTTAGAGTAGAGTACTCCTTAGAAACAGGAAAGAGGCCATTCCACCAGGATCAGGGTCGGAGGCACGTATCAGGATCAATCTCCAAAACTATTTATGCGTAAACAACTCATCTTCTACACTGACACAATCGTGGCAACAATTGGTCTATATTCTAACTGCGTAGAGTGTCAGGCTCTCGGCTAAAAAAGCAGCCCGTTAGGCTGTTGCTTGTACTAAATTGAAAGGTCCGTGTTTTGAGGGTTGTGATTGTGAAGCAATACTCGTGTATCCTGCACCAAAAATGTTCAAATCAGCTTTTCCTCTTAATAAAAATAGTTAAATCTCTTTTTGGATTAAACAAACGAAAAGACTGAACATTGCACGTGAGATATGCCATAATTTAGGCACTAAAGCAATGAAAAAAAGAGGGAATGAACCCAATTTGGCAATTTGTACATTTGATATGTGAGAAGTGGGTGGCATCCGATGGAGACCCATTTCGCATCAAGAATAACAACATAACGTCAATAAAGATCTCGGATGCAATATGTGGGTATATGATATATATATATATATGTATGTACCTAATAAAGATCGATTCTTTACGTTGTCTTCGTTTAATAAAAGAGCACATGTTCAATCTTCAAATTCTCTGAAAAGGGTGTTCTACCTTTACAAATTGGCATGGACCACTTTGGTTGAGTTTGCCAGTTGAGTCTAGATTGTGGGCTAGGCCCTAGGGTCAAAGGAGACCGTGTTAATGACCTTGTTCTTGGGACCGGTTTTAAGTTCGTAATAGCACTAGTATTGATTTTTATATATGTATTTTCAAAATCATAAATTTAAAGATTGATTTTGTATATAAAAAAAAATTCCAACATTAGATTATGTATTCTTGAATCAAATAAATAATAAAATATTATTATTTTTTCTTAAAATTATTATTTTTATTGTTGCCCAGATGACTAACACAAGAAGGGGGTGAATTGAGTTGTATTTAAAAAAATAACAATTATAAATCAAATATACAATATAAAATATAAACAAAATATGAAACAATAATAAATATAAAGAGTAAGGGTAAGAGAAAAGCAAACTCAGTATGTTAACGAGGTTCGGCCCTACTGCCTACGTCCTCGCCTCAAGCTACCCCTTGAATATCCCCGAATTCACTATTCAACCTCTTTCAGGTGGAGATAGAAACCTATTACACTTTTGAACAACACCGTTACAAAGGATCCGTGTAGAACACCCTCTACACTTGCAATCACCTTACACGTGGTGATTCAACTATTTTCTGTGTAGAACACTTTCTACACGCACAAGGGTTGTACATACCCTTTTACTGATACAAGAATTGATAGTGGGTAGGATATCAGAAAACACTCCTCAATGAGTGAAATAAGAACAATACAGCACAAACTATATCTCTCAAAATGAATAAGAGTTAAGGCTCAATGCTTAGAGAAGAGAGAATGAAAGCTTTGAATGAATGTTGTATGCTCTTGGTGTTGTAATGTGAAGCTCTCAAATGATCTATTTATAGGCATATGAGACTTCATATTCAAATTTAAAAAGATTCACATGTCAAAAACATCATCATTCATTTTTCAAAAATTTCAAACCTAATCTTTTTACTTTTTGCATATGACAAAAGGAGCACACTTTGCTTTTCAAAAATTTCAAACCTAATCTTTTACTTTTTGCATATGACAAAAGGAGCACACTTTACTTTTCAAATTTTTCAAACAAAGACATCTTCCTTTTGCATAAGTCAAGAAAAGCATCAATCACTTTTGAAATTATTCAAATAAAACATGCACATGTGAAAGATGACAATCAATCATCTTTAATATTTTCAAAGTTCAAACCTTTAATCATGGCATGCACATGTGAAAGATGACAATCAATTATCTTTCAAAATATTCAAATTTAATTTTCAAAAATATTCATGCACATGTGGAAAATGTATTTTAATGCTTTATGATAAAATATTAATTTTGAGCCTTAATCCTAATTTCGAATTTTAAGAGATTTACAACATTCTCTATGACTTTAATGTGAACTTGTTTCCTTCTTGCTCATGCTTGGTTCCTTGATGTGCTTGACTCCATTGTGTGGACAAATTGAGCTTAAGACTCCTTCATTCTTTGAATTCATTTGTTATCATCAAAATTCATGTGTAAATATATAATTACACAAAACTTGAAACCTTAAGTTCAACATTTATATATTTTACAATTAACATAATGTGCTCAAAAATACAAATTCCATATATCTAAATATTACCAATTTTATATATCAAAATGACCACTTTTATCAATTAATATATACTAAAAAAATACTTTGTATCATCAACTTAATATAAATTTAATATATCAAAATTATCTTAATACAAATTTGACAAAATTGATTTTAATGGATAGGAGAGAGAAAAAATAGTAAAATAATGTTTGAAAAGTGAATTGTGCTTCTTCAAACTTAAATAAATACTATTCATAGTTATGCAAAATTTGAAGAATGCATAATCTAATATAGACCAATTTAGAAAGATATTATGTAAATATGAAGATGAATATAAAGATGCATAGGTCATTGCCAATGCTCTAAGAGTATCCCATCGGCATTCTTAAAATTAATGTTTAGTTAAATTATAGGAAAAAAAATATGACAAGTGAAAAAAATTCATCTACCTCTAATTTCCTAAATTAAGTTTTGATTTTAGGATGTGTGGAGAGCTCTCCAAATTTGGGGAGCAACTGTACACATCCTAAATTATTATTTTGATTTTTTTGTTCTAAACTTATATTTTAATAACATATAAAGAAATAATATAAAGGGAAGTGAGAGAAAATAATAATAAAGAAAGAATAGAGAAATATTATTTTCTTAGAATAAATAAATGATAAAGAATGATATGTAGAAGGTTTTTGAAATAGAAAAACGACGCTGACGTAGAAAAAATCAAAACGGCACCATTTTATTTTATTTTTACGTTTCCTGCATTTCTTCATTCTCCCTCTATGTGAAGTCCTTCCTTCCCTCCGAAGCCCCTTCCTTCCTCCATCCCTGTGTATCTTCCTTTCTCTCTGTGCAGTGCAAAAACGTTGAAGTGTTTCTCAGACCGAGGGATGGAACTGTTCGCTCAAAACTACAAGGGTTTAAAGAAGCTATCCTGCAACTCGTGTATGTTCGGAGCTAGAGCCATGAACGCAATCCTTGACCACTGCATAGCTCTCAAGGAGCTTTTCGTCAAGCGGCTTTGAGACCTCCACACTGCAACGGATCCAGTTGGCCTCAGAGTCGTTGCTTCTTCACTGAAATCCATTTGTTTGAAGGATTTAATTAATGGTCAGTGCTTCAGACCCCTCATAAATGGCTCCAAAAAGCTCAAAACTTTGAAACTCATTCTCTGTTTGAGTGAGTGGGATAAGGTTCTCGAAATGTTAGGAAATTTCAACTCTGGTTTAATCGAAATCCATCTCGAGAGGGTTCAAGTTGGTGATGTAGGACTTTATTCGATTTCAGATTGTTCAAATTTGGAGATTATTAAGACTCCGGAATGTACGAGCTTTGGGATTGTGTGCATTGCTGAACGCTGCAAGATCTTGAGGAAGCTTCACATTGATGGTTGGAGAACTAACAGGATTGGTGATGAGGGTTTAATGGCAATAGCTAACCGATTCCCCAATTTACAAGAACTCTGTTTAATTGGAACCACCGAACCACAATTTCATCTTTCCTGCCTTTCTTATTTCTGCCCCCCCTTTAAAAATTTTAACGTAACAGCTGACGTGGCATCAGCCGACTGGATGCCGTTTGCAACCACCGACCCTAGAAGAATTGTTTAAAATATGAGTAAAATTTAAGAGAAAATTATAAGGTGTGATTCTAGCCAAATTTTGAGAATATTATAAAGAACCGAACGTAAATGCTCTAACTTGAGGTTTGTGCTATGGTAAAGTACCTTTTATTCAACTTGAACCCATATGTATGTTTCCTTTAAGTACGTTTGAATGCTAAAATGATCTCAAATAATTTATGAATGGTAGTGATAAAGTAATTAATAATATTAAAAAAGTAATAAATAGTTTGTAAATAGTAATAAACTGTTTGTGAATAATAATAAATAGTAATAAAGTAATCTAAAACAACTTCACTTACCAAACACAATCTTAATTAAGTGTTTTTCCATATTATGTGTAAAAGTGTTCTAACAATACATATGCAATTTTTTTCATAACACTTTACATAATTATATTTTAAAATGAAGATATTTTTATAAATTAGTGTTATTTTTATAATTTATTTTATATAAACGTCCCTAACTTAAAACATGAGTGGAAAAATTTTGTATATATCATTTTCCTTTTTTGTTTCAACTATTATAAAAGAAAAATTCTAAACATAAGCCTACACACTACACACCATATTTTTTTTTAATTTTTTTCTTTTATCAAATGTTTAATATATAGATAATGAGTAAAAAAATTTAATTAGTTTAAGAAGAATAAACTCAAAAGAGATTTGAAAAAAATAAAAAAAATAAAAATAAAATATGTGATGTGTGGTGTGTAGGCTTATGTGTAGCAATGCTCTTAATCAAATAGAATTACAATCAGTAGGCACAAGTGGCTAAAGAAAATTAGGCACCTCCTCAATTAGAATGGATCAACGTTAAGACCTAGAGCTGCCTTTCCAAGACAACGACAATCTGATTGCCTTATCTCTTTACAAAACTCACATTCCAAGCAACCATTGTTAACAAAACAGATTCGGTGTGTTCCACAAGCTCATCCCAGTGATTTAGACTTCCTGATACAGCCATAACTCATAAGAGTGTCTACTATTTATTTTGCATAGCCTTCCAATTCTACGTCATAGAAACCCAACTCCTTAGTAAAACAAGCAGTTGTGTATTCACCTCAAGCTTCAGCTATTGAAGGCAAATTACAGAAAAATTTCGATAACATTAGGGAGGCAAGAACTTGATCTCTACACTCGCTCACAATAATTCCAATCCCGATCATATGCCTAGATTTATCTAAAGCAATATCCCAATTAATTTTCACAAAAAAATCCTTTGAAGAATGTCAAGTGTCGATAACTAGGGAAGGTCTCCCGCTAGCCCCTTTTGTCCTTGAAAAAAAAAATTTACAAATTAATATAATTTGATATAATACGCTAAATTATAAAATTATTTTTATATAAAATAAATCTAATATATTGAATTTGCACTTTTATGAAAGGAAAATTCTACACATCATATTATCATTTTATTTTTATTCTATTTAATAAAATATAATATATTTATTATTACTAAATAATTATTTATTAAATATTTTTTTTTATCATCGTATATATATTAATGAATATACCACGTCTTACCTAATTAATATAATTAAATTAGATAAGAGTAGTCCACGGATATAGAGGACGGTGCTTTGGAATAAAGAACTCCTACCTCAAGATGACGTGGCATACTCCCAACGCAAAACTATGAATAACGCGTAAAGCTATTGGACGGCGGACCTAGAAACATCTTTCCGAAACCGAGTTGGAGTTGTCTTCCTCCCCAAGTCGCCCAAAGCGATATAAACATACACCCGTTGCTCCTTTATCCCTCATCGTATTACATTCAAAGAAAAATTCAGGGTGAGAAAGATACACATTCATTTCAAATATGGGAGGAGGAACCGAAGCTTTCCCAGATTTGGGTCAACACTGCCAGCACCCAGATTGCCATCAACTCGATTTTCTCCCTTTTAAATGCGACGGTTGTCGAAAGGTACATACTCTCCTCTCCTTTCCCAATTCGATCGACGTTGAATAATGGGTTATTATATATTTATTCCTTTTTTTTTTTTTGGTATTCGTAGGTGTTCTGTTTAGATCATAGATCGTACAAGAAGCACGAGTGCCCGAAATCCGACCACAACAGCAGAAAGGTTGTCGTTTGCGAAAATTGCTCGATGTCGATTGAGACAACGGGGCGGGATGGAGAGGATGAGAAGGTGATGTTGGAGAGGCACGAGAAGTCAGGGAACTGCGACCCCAAGAAGAAGAACAAACCGACGTGTCCTGTAAGGCGTTGCAAAGAGATATTGACGTTTTCGAATACAAATACGTGCAAGATTTGCCAGGTGAAGGTGTGCTTGAAGCATCGTTTCCCGGTCGACCATGCGTGCAAGCAGGCAAGGGCGTCTAGCGGGCCGTGGAATGAGAAATTCTTGGCGGCTTTGGCTTCGAGGAACGCCGGGGATTGTGCCAGGACCGGACGTGGCTCCCAGTCTTCATCGAGTACCCCTTCATCCGTTAAAGCATATTGAGAGGATTTAGCTTTCAAAATGCATACTTTGTATCCCACAATTCATTAACGTCGACATATGTCGAATGTTTGAAAGTCGTTGTGCCATATTTGTAATCTCATTGTATCATTGCACTTTCTCTGTTTTTAAAATTATTAAAACAGGGAGTGTGCGACTTTGTGCTTTCAATAATCTCAATCAGCTATCTAAGCCCAGGAGCTATCATCACATTCACCTACTGTTATCAAAATCACATATACTTATATCCTGGTCGCAACATGGTCAACCTAGATTGGATTAATACTTGTGCAGTACTTATAGGTGGAATTTTCTCTTAACCCCAAATGAAATTTTGAAGCAGTATGCAAAACAAACCTTTATAATAAATATTTTCATGCTTCCATGCAATGTCAATAAATTATAACATCACATACACTCGGTAAGCTTGCTAATATTTACTCAGATTTTTTAATATTACAGAAAAGACAACTATCTCAGAATGCAGCCATTGGCCTGCTTTGGTTACAGTTTAAATTATCTAATCTCATCTCATATAATTATTATAATTTTTTTAAATTCTCACATAAAATATAATAAATAATCAAATTTTTTTAAATTTTAAAATAAAAATAATATTATAACAATATTTTATTTAATTTTTAACTTTTATCTCATCTTATGTAACCAAACGAAGCCTTAGCGTTGCAGTGTGGTTGTCTCGATTAGGGCAAGAGAGCAAGAAGAATCTTCTTCCTTGGTCCCTGCATATCATCAAGCAACTTTGTGAGAACAGATTGATTGCTTAGTAAGCAACACAGAAAGGTGGCACTAGCAGCCAGCAATTCATGCTTGATACGGTAGAAGAATATAAGACACAACAAGATAACAATAGAAGCGACTTTTGAATTGAAAAACAAAATTAAACAGAATCCCTGGATTTTTTGAGAGAATGAAGTGAGTACCATTGGGATCCCCATCTCTTTGAGGTCCGTATCACCCATCTGCCTCAATGCAGTCATGTCCACCTATAGATCAGATGATTCAACTATTAACATAATTGATCTATCATTTCCAACGTTCACTGCTCCATATAGCAGATTTGACTTGCTTTCCCATGTATCATATAGCATTGGCTTATAATCTCCATTGATCAAATTAGGGGAAGCACAGACATCGGTTCTCTCTTTCTCAAAGATTTTATAGAAGCAGGTTAATTACCTCCTCGGCTCTGAAATGAATGTTGTATCCCCTAAACCAAGTGATTGCAACAGGCCAGCAATAGTGAGGTTCCTCTACCTATATTGAAAAAAAAAAACACACTCGGTAGAGATATATCATGATGAGTCCATGACCATAGATGACAGACAGAAATTAAACACAACCATCTAAGTGGACGAAATCACAACTATAAACGAGCTCCTCTGAAAATAAGCTTAAAGTGGTGCAGATTACAAAATCATACCACGGGAGAACTTTTCTGCCCAAAGCTCGTTAAGGTTGCAAGCAGTGTAACCGGCTTGGAATCTTGAGGACCTTTCATTGTCAAGGGTGTAGAGCTTATAGGCCTAGAAGTAGCATTATTCCTCAAAAACCATCCAGCTTTTGAGGCATCAGCTACCCTTAGAGCACTGGCATTGGCTTCATCAAAAGCCAATGCATCTTTAAAATTTGATGAATTCTGATAAAACTGACCTGCATTGGATTCGGTAAAGCAAATTTCTCAAGTTTTGAGCTACAGTAATTCGGAGACTTCCTTCATCTTTGAAAGATTACTGTATCACATTCATCTGTATATTTTATTGACTTTTTAATACATAGCCGGTTTATTTTCTCTCTCTCTCCTTTCCCTCTCTCTCTCGCCATGCCGTAGATGTGATACGGCGCGTCGCTGCATTACACAGAATACGCTACACGCGTATTCTCTTCACACAACCCGCCGTATCACATCTACGGCATCCATCTCACGTCTATACTTCACAGCACAGTCCATAAAATACACAATCAAACTCAACACTTCACAACCACACTTCGCTTCACAACTACGCAACGAACTCCACAAATACAACTACACAATCCACAAACCAACCAACTAACTATTTTAAATGTAAAATAACTAGAGATAGAAGGTTATACCATCGACGGGATAACCCGTGCGTCGCTCGTTGTTCGTCACGAACATGCGTCGGAGGAACGTACGTGGCGGCGTACGGTGGCTGTCCACCACATAAAGTGGTAGTTTGGGCTTGAGAAAGGCTAGGCGTGGCCTTGGAAGGTTCATGGTCGCCTTGTGATGGTCAAAGGTGGCGGAGCACGGCGGCGTCACGCCGTGAACAGTAAATCCGAACGGTGAGCGGAAACGCGAGGTAGCGAAAATTCATAGAACTTCATGGCAAGCTAGGGATAGGTAGATGAACATGTGGTGGAGCTGTGGTAGCGAGGTGGTGGTCGGACGGTGGCTAACGGCGGCGGATCGGCCGTTTGAAACCATTTTTGGCCCTGGAGAGCAGTGTTTTGAATACCGTACCGGATGGCGTACCGGTCAAGGCACTGGAAAGAAATATTTCGGTACCGGTACCGTTTCGTGTACCGTTTCGGGATAATCGATATATAAATAAATTATATATATAAATATATATATAAAATATATTTCAAAATAATAGTCTATATATGAATAAATTATACATGAATATATATGTATATATAAATTATAAATAGTCTAGTATGAATTAGGGATCAAAAAATGAGATTATAGGTTAAAAAAAAAAAAAAAGATAAAGGGCCGAAATACCGGCCGGTACAGGCCGGTACGCAGGCCGGAATACAGGCCGGTACAGCCGGTACCGGCCGGTATTCGGCCGGTACGAAACAGGTACCATACCTGTACCGGCCTAGTGACCGGTACGAAAAATACCGGCCGTACCGGCCGGTACGGTACGGTACCAAAAACAATGCTGGAGAGTGTAGGAGAGTGAGGGCTCTACGAAGCTCCGTTGGTCATGAAATTTCTTGGGGAGGTTCATGAGGATGAGAGGAACAAGATGGTGGTGGTGAAACACCACGGGTGGCCGTGTACGGCGGCGCACGGTGGTGCAACCGAACGGGTGTTTTGAGAAACCCATATGAAAAAAATGAGAGTTTGGGAAAAAGAAAGACATGGGGAGGAAGCCCTTGATGAGGTGAGTCCATTGGTGGTGCTTGGTGGCTGATTTGGCCACGTATGGTGGTCCAAAAATGTGAAAAACCCTTAGAGACCCATTTGTTGGAGGCGAGAGTGGTGGCTAACGGTGGCTCGGATGGAGGTGAAACTTGGTTGGGATGTTCACCGGTGAGAGGGGAAGAAATCTGGGTGGGTGGTGTAGTCCACGCCGCCGGCGAGCGGCGGTTCTGGGCGGAGAAAGAAATCGGCAACAGGGGAGAAAACAGGGCAGGGGCAGCAACTTCCGGGGGCTCTCGGCGACTAACGGCTGGTCCGATGGCTCTGAAAATTGGTGTGTATGAACTATGGTGAAAGGGGAAGAGAATGGCGGGGGTGGTGTACGACACCTCCACCGGACGGCGGAGAAACGGGCGGTCAAAGGGGCGGCGACGGTAATGAGACAAGAAGGAAGAGCACGGGAAGAGAGAGAGAATTGGTGGCCGGCGTTGCACACCTCCGGTGCAGATGTGTTCGCCGGTGAGGGAGGGACATGCCGGAGGTGGAGGTGAGGCACGGCGGCCGGAGGTGGCGCCGGTAGGAAGCTAGAACCGATCAGCTATGGTGGAAGGGTGTAAGTCGACCATGGAGAGAAGGAGAGGAAAGAGAAGGAAAAAAAAGAAAAAAGGAAAAATGAAGGAAAAAGGGTAGGAGCCTAGGTAATAAACTTCAATCCTACGTTTTGGGATCCTCAAATAATTCAACGGTGAATTAAAACACTGATTAAAAAGCGTAAATGTTTTATTTTAAATAAAACACTTTAAATAAAACACCACGATGAATTAAGGTAGAATATTATTTTATAAACTAAAATTTATAAAATAATATTTCCTCATCATTATATAAAATGATAAAGTACCGTTAATTAATCGAAGATGATAAAACCAATTAATTTAAATAAGAGTTTTCAACGTAAAATTAAACATCTTAATATCTTAAAACAACTAAAATATTTAATCTAAGTAATTATCCACAATTATAATATTTTCAGAGCTCATTAAATTATTATAATTGTGCTACTTTAAAAACAAGCTTATCTAATACTTTGAAATTCGATGGATAAGATCCGGGAAAACGCCATCGAGGTACAACGCTTAGGATAAAACTGTTCATGATTTTACAGCTGTCGGTGAAGAACAAATTACGTGATTTACGGAAAAGATAATCTATACGCGTGATTCCAGATGAGGGTAAAGACGAGAGAGATGTGATTGCTGTCGGGAAAGAATCCAAAACTGATTATTTTAGCGGGCTGTTACAGAAGGTCCTATTACCACTCCAACATTCTCACAGCTCTCTAATGTTGTGGTCGCTTCAACCCCCCAAAACGGTGAAAAGAGGCCTCCAACAAAAAAAGTTCTAAGAGGAGCTTCTTTCACTGTTGAGGAGGATAATGTACTTGTCTCTGGTTGGCTCAACATTAGTATTGATGTCATTCGGGGAACTGATCAGAAATCCACTCAAATGTGGGAGAGGATTTCTGAATTTTATCACGAGTATAAAAAACCACAAACTATGAACCGTTCGGTTGGATCATTGATCAATCGTTGGTCCATGATTCAGAAATGCACAAATAAGTTTTGTGCATATCTAGCTCAAGTAGAGTCATTGCACCCAAGTGGTGCAACCGAACAAGATAAGGTATGTACACTTTTCCTTTAATAATATGGTCTATTTATGTAAGATTTATTATTTGACACTATTCTTTAAAACTTTTTTCAGATTGAAAAGGCAAAAATATTGTACAAAGAGATGGAACGAGGAAATTTCACAATGGACCATTCTTGGAATCTTTTGAGACACCAACCCAAATGGCATCAACATATGAATACGCTGAATACGAGGAGAAAGCCACATGATAACCGTCCTTCCAATGAGCAGTCAAGTGAAGTTTTGGGCGATGTTGTGGAGGAGCATGTTGAAAGGCCTGCTGGAAAAAAAGCTGAGAAGGAAAAATTGAGGAAGCGAAAGGCTCAAGAATCATCTAATGCTGAATTCAACATGGCATTAGGAGCAATGACCGAGGATAGACGATTGTTCATGGCAGAGAGAAGAGAATGGCAGACGAAGGCTGATCGCGATAGAGGTGCACAACTGGAGCTTGATAAAAGAAAGTTCGAGGCTGAGATGATGAGCAAGGATCTTTCTGGTATGAATTCCATGCAGCAAGCCTACTTCCATAAAGTTCAGAAAAAAATTTGGAAAGAGTCATTGAGTGATTCAGATGGTATATCTGAATGACCCAAACAATTATCCAGCTTCTAGTGGCTGCTTAGCCACAAGACTTCCTGAGGAAGCATGTGGCTGGGCAGCCACTATGAATGGATTTTATTCTATTTTGTTTTGAATGGAAATCTTTGAATGAATCTCTGGTTGGGAAATCTGAATGTTAGTTTAGTTTTTGGCTCTTTTTGTGGATAGAAAATCAGTGAAGTACCCATCTTTTTGGAAGTGTTTGTGGATCTGAATTTGATGCAACTTGTATTTGCTGGAAGTATTTGGTGAATGGAAGTTTTATTTTTATACTTGTCTTTTGGATCTGTAAAGTGGACATTAAAATGATAATGCAAGTTGTTTATGGATGTCATTTAGTAAGGCTGATTTTGTACACTGTTATGTGGCTGGATTTTTCTGTTTTGAGACTGTATTTTTTAACTTAAGAAGCTGAATTTGTGTAGGTTTTATTAGCTCCAGATGTTGCAGCTGTATTTTTTAACTTAATAGTATAGTTTGTAGAGATGTGTAGCTTTTAAGAAGCTGAATTTGTAGAGATATGTAGCTTTTAAGAAGCTGAATTTGTCTTGCTTTTAAGAAGATGTTGCAACTGTATAGATGTGTATTGATGTAGAGATGTGTAGAGATGTGTATTGATGAAGCTGAATTTGTCTTGCTTTTAAGCACTAGTTGTTGCAGCTGTATACGAGATTTAGCTCCATATAATTATTTGTGATATTGCCTATTTATATAAATAAATATAAATATATCCATATAAGTTAATAAAAGGCACAGTTGGTCTCTGCCTTCAATATTAACACATATATATACGTATATGTGTGTAGGTCCATATAAGTTAATAAAAGGCACAATATATACTGCCTTCAAATTAAATGGAAATCAATAATTTAAATATCAAATTAAATTATTAATTTACATATAGTAGGTTTAATTGCAAAATATGAAAAAAAAAATATTATTAAAAAAATAATATTATATTATTATTTTGATGAATCCAATGGCTAATCCAATGTGGGATTATGGATAGGAAGATTTTAGAATTATGTAAAACTTGTACTTTTCATCAAAATTTAAAGATGGCTTTGATGAAGCCAATGTGGATGCTCTTAATGATGATACTTGCCGCAACTCACCAAAATTTCTCGTTGGTGAGAATCCCCTAGAAGCTTTAAACCTAGATCTTTCCATGGCATGCATTTGCAACGAACGACTACTTCCTGTTGGTTCAGACCTCTGATGTGGCATGTCATGACCAGCTGAAGGCTGGCATGTTTTAGATTTTGGCATCGAACCATCTTCCTGTGCTCTCCAATGGTCCTTTGAATTCGTTTTAGGCTTTTGCGCATCAGTTTCAATCGAAGATCATGTCAACTAATCTGGGGATCTTCACTCATATCAAGGTACCAGAGTCAGGGCAAAGATAGCGTATAAAGAACAATAAATGATTTTTAAAAAAAACCTTATATATGAGCAGAATTGGTTGTCACCATGCACTCCATTGCCACAACTCCAGTTAAAACCATATCCTCGCTGCCTATAAATGGTATACAAACCATGAATATAAAATTAGAAACAAATTTTCTGACAATGAAATCAGAAACACAGATAACTAGTCCTCTCAATGCCACAAACAAACCATGATGCCTTGTTCTATGAAACTAGATTTCCGGTAAACTTTTATCCTGATCCTTATTGAAAGGATAAAGGAATAAATAAGTTAATAATTTTTCATCATTCTGACCCTTATTAAAAGAAAACACCGCACTAGACTCTTTTCACCCAGATGATCAGCTTTTTAAATGATCATTTCCAAGACCAATAGCCAAATTTCTGGCAGTGGCATTAAAGGTGCTTTATGAAAAGGTTTGGAATGGATGCCGCACTCCGTTTGGATACTAAGGTATCAGATGATCTGTGAATAGTAGTGGCAATAATAATGAAATAGTAATAAATAGTTTATAAATAGTAGTTAAGTAACCTAAGAATATCTAAGAACACGTGAGAACAATTGTGTTCTCAAACAGCACCCAAACAAAGCATTAAGCTTCTCCTATATTTCCTAATATAAACACGAGATATAATTTTTAATGTCTCAAGAGTCCTTGTACTTCTATCATAATGGTAAACTAGAAACTCATTTGCTGAAAAGTGTTCAAACCCACCAACCTAAAGCATCACAAAAAAAATGACAAAATATACTGATATTAGTTTAAATTTCTGGAGAAACGTAACAACACGAACCGCTTGCTTGTCGACAATGAGACAGCATTAGCTCCACTCGCTACTCTCTCTACCCTAAACCGTTTGCTTCCAGTCACTGCCTTAGTATCAGAATGCGAATACGCATACTCTGATTCTCTTCCACCCCTCCTCACCACCTGAGAAAACATTAAATCACAAAAACAGTCAATCAAACCCACCTCCCCACACACACGCAAAGCACATGCAATAAATTAAACTAGGTTTAATAAAAAATAATTTAGTCACTTCTCCAAAAAAAATTCAAAAATAAAACAATTGTGATGTTATTATCGCCGGAATGACCCTAAAACTTGGCTTGAACAGCTTAATATACCCTTTAGGGGACCAATTATATTTTCTTTTCCCACGGTTTCCCAGCAGCCAAAACTCAGTCTATCGAAATTTAAATTTACTCATATAAATACACATGCATAAGTACCTGACTAGAGCGGCCGAGAGTTACCGTGAAGCGTAGCTTCGACATTTTCCAAGAGCGAAATCGATGAACCTTCTTGGAGACCCAAGAGAGAACTATTTTACGGTTGTATCATAGTGTGCAAGGGGAACTTGATTGACCGAAAAAGATTAGTAACCCTGATTCAGATACTTCGCCAACAACGGGAGCTCAACTGCGTCGCTTTTCTAGCAAGAATTTAAATTTTGCAGGTAAAAGCTGTGTCTGCCGGGATGTGGGGTCAACCGGTCAACTTAACTCTAATCTAATGGACAATTAATCGAAGATATTATTAAAAAATTATAAGTAACTTGATTAACTTATATATCAAAAATTATATCCCAGTATTAATCTTGAAAAATTAATTTTGATTGTAGGTCTTTAATACTAAATTTACTAAGAGAAATGAATTAAAAATAAAAAAATCCCCTAAAATAAAAAATATTGACATAAACATTGAAATTATTTAATATTTTTTAAAATTTTCAATAGCCCAAAAAATAGTCCAAAGAACGCATCATTTGCTCAGGTAATCTAATCACGAGGCCCCCAGCTTTACAATAAAAATTTCACCAATTTATTTTCTCAGAAAATACTTAGATCCAGTTTCAATAAAAATTGAATTGAATACTTTAAATAAGAGACACGTGTATGTCAAAAGTCACACGTGTCAAGCCAAGTCATTTTTAGCATTGGCTGCATTTACCCACAAGGCAGCTCTGCGCCTAAAAGACCATACGCGCGCCGGTTAAACCCATTTGGTCGAGGATATATTTTAAATAGTAATAAATAATTTATTATTATAATATAATATTTTAATATTAATTTTATATTAAAATTTGAAAAAATTAAAATTATTTATTATATTTTATATGAAAATTTAAAAAATTATAATGATTAGATAAAGACGAAAGGAGATTATTTAATTTTTGGTAACCAATTTGGGCTCAAAACAAACATAGTGACAAACTGAGAAGTGAGAATCTGAAAAAAATGAAGAAAAATTTGGGAGGGGGGAAGGAAAAGCCAAATATGGTTATTGATTGGTATATAATATACATACAATGATGATTCTCTCTCATTCTTAGCCAAATACTATGATGCCTGTTTAAACGAGTGATTATGATACACTAACTCATGTTTACATATTTGCTGTCGATTCTTTGATCTCTTCCAAGGAGATGGTCTGCAATGGCAATACAACGTTAATTCGCATTAGAAAAGAAACAAAATTCTAATTAGAGCATGTATACTTATGATAATGCTAATTGTAATAACTTTTTTAGTAGTATTTGCAATAGTTGTGTTTGGAAGGACGAGCAACCATGCGTGCATGCCTACACATGCCTGCATCTGTCTAATTTTGAGTTGTTCTTAGTGAATATCTTAATGGCAATCTAGCATCATAAACAAACTTCAACATGGCAAATCCCACTTAAAGAAAAGCCATTTAATATCTACCTCCTATTGATAGTGTTATAATGTGCTCCATCAAAATCTGGTGAATAAAAGAAGAGTGTAAATAACTACCTGTTCCTTGCCAGCAAAATCATTGTCGGGAGTGAGAAAGAGCATGCAGTGGCATTCCTTCCTGCCAAAGGAAATATAACATTTTAATTTTGCAAGACAGATTGATATAAATGAACATATGTAATTGAAGAAATGATGATCTGCAATAGCTCACAAATTCACATGTTTAAGACTTGTGTGATTTGATAAGCTTACGATTTCAAGCCCTGTTCAATAGAAAAATTTTGATCTTTCAATAGCAGTATATTTCAGAATGCAGACTTTCAAGCAATGATTAATTCCTGAAAGAACATATCATAGCAGACCACCATAAGGTTGGAAATGTTTATAAACTATACACAATGCAGCTGTAGCCTAGACATAAGATATACTAGCATTAACAAATTAATAAGGATTCTGCCATTTGTTGATTTTATCTCTCTGACAAAGTTGATCAAGATGAAAATGATTGCAAAAGACTCTGTGATGCCATACAGATATCTTGCCCATATACCTAACAAATAACTGACATTAAAAATTGCCAACTAAGTTTATTTGGAGCAGATCCACATTTAAATAAGATTTAACAAAGTCTGCATACATGCTGGCACCCACATCCCAAATTAGGACAGCTAGTGAGTGCCCTCAATGGACTTCCACTTTAGGCTGTAAATAATACTTCAATAACAGGAGTTTTGTGATCTGAAGCTTTCATTTGTTCTCTCGGGTGACACTTCCACCAAACAACTTAATGTTCTGAACGAGACTAATGACTAAACCTTGCATGGCTATCAGCTACAAGTAACCCAATGAACTTAAACCGCTAGTGTTTTTCAAACAATTCAATACAATATCTTCTCCAAACTCTTCTCGCAATATATATGCTGTCTCAGTGTTTAATCTAAGCACATATCTTCTGTAAGATTATTCGCCAACACTATCTTCCTTTGCTAGCTCAATTGATATCCAGAGTCTGTTCTCTTCCCACTTCTAACTCCATGTGATTGCATTTCATTGAATGTAATCGTGTCTCTTACTCGGCCTTGTAGCTAGACCAACCCAAACTCCATGCCATGGGGTTTGAGCCAACGTAAGGCAAACTTTCTGTACTTGAAAGTGCACTTATATTCTCTCTAATGATTCTTATCATTTACACATCCTGGATCAAGTTAGCATTCATGTTCATGCCTCAATATACATATACAACATCAATTTCTTTTCTTGGCCCAAAAATCCTATCACTTGCCTTCTCTTAGTTAAGAAAGTGCACACAGAAAACTTCACACTTCTCTTGGAACCATATAATCATTTACCAACATTAATTAATTCCCTTGTCCTCACTGGCCAGAAGATTAAGGACAGCTCACATATGAACCATAGCAGCTTATTCAATTTCAAAATTCCTTTCAAGAAAAGAATTCAAATATATCAGTGGCCATGAAGCCCAGATATTGTATGACAAACGCTTGCAAAGTATAATTTTGATTTCCTTATTAGAAGTTTGGCAACAGCAATAATCATCCAAAAAAAACTCATAATGAGCAGGGACGCAATTATGGTCATAAGGATTTCAACTATGTTAAATCCAAATCTACAACAATCAAAAAGAAAATATGCCGGTTAATTAGTTGCATTTGATTTCAAAATAATAAAAACATCTCTACCTTTCTCTCATAGGGACACATGGGCAGTTCCAGAACCCCTGCCCAGCCTCAGCAGGTTTGTCATCATAATGCCTGATAAAAAATAGGTACATGCATGGATTATGATCTGGATTAATATAACCCAATATGGAACTCATGATCCAGGTAGGAATTCCACCAGACAGATAGGACAAAGAGAAAAATATCAAGGAAAAACAACAATAAAAGAGCAAATAGTTACCGGCAAGGGCAAAGTGGTGCACCCAATGAATCTTTGTGGTCAGCCAATCCCTGAGTAAATATGAAGGTGATTTTTTTTTACATATAATACACAAACTGACATTTGACAAACTAACAAAAAGATAAACACAATATAGAGGAAAATATAGAAAAGTAGAAAATAGCACAGTGAGTTCAATATTAAAAATCAGATTGGAAAAGACTATCATATTTAGCTGTGTGCATTCTTATTCGGGCAAAATCTAAATATTAGCAATATCTGTTCTCGCCAACCATCAGACAAGCTCACAACTGTGCATCAATCTACAACTTATATCTGACTAATTAAGAAAACTCAACATATTCTTCATTCCACCTAATTTCTAAGAGATATACAAGAAATAGATATGAATCCATAACATTCTTTCCTAAAAATAATATATAGATACATATATATACATACAGATATCCCCATCCGCATGTATATAAACATGATATGAGCTAATGTTTTGATCATGAACTGCTCCAACACTTAACAAAACATACCAAAATCTGGGAGATGAAAAACAGACTATAATTTGCTATATTCTTCTCCCTCACATCATTCAAAACCATCTGATAGAACGCTTGGACGTCAATTGACATCAGATGGCAGAGGGAATCGACACATGAAAATTAAAAGGGGATGCTAAACTCCTACAAATTGATGACCCTTATAGACAAGCCAAAAAAAGGCCTGAATATGAAGATGTCAAAACATTAAAACTTTTAACTAGAGGAAAGCAAACTCATAGATAAGCAATAAGGTTCAAAAGAAATTTCTCCAGAGTAGAATAGTATAATAGTTTAGAATCCATTTAGTAATATTTACACCAGAAAACTTATTTTCAATTGACCAGAAAGTAAGCTGCTGCAGGTAAATTTGAGGAACAACATAAATCAACCATTGGTGTCATATATGATTAAAAAAATCAAAAATTCAATATTAATCGTCACAAAAGTGTGGCAAATCCGATCCAGATATACCTTGATAACAACAGAAGTCACTCCCTTGTCCACACAGAAGTATGTTCCGGACTTCCGAGCATACTGCTCGGAGAACTTTCTCATTATCTCAACAGACTTATCTGAAGGTTCCACTGAAAGAACAAACACATTCAAATCAGTGTTAATCAGATTTAATTACAGCACAGCACGTTCTCGAGACTCCCAGAAATCATTGTTTGGCACCTCTAGGTTATGCTTATAGCAGAAAACAAAGTCATATTCAGAGCGAGTTTTGATGCGAAAATTGAACGAATTATTCCAAGCAATTAATCAAGAGAAATAATATCTAGAGGTCCTGGTTACCTTTGGCTCGAACGACGAGGCGGTGGCGAGAGCCTCCGAGAGAAGACGTGAGCGACGGAATGCCAACGGCGAAAGGGGACGAGGCTTGAGCTTGAAGAGTCATGGCGACCAACGATTACTGCCTCTGCAATCACGAGGAGGGAACAGCTCTTGTTCGTGAGAGAACCTGCGATATTTTTTCTTCGATTTTATTTGTTTCTTTATTTTCTAGTTTTTATTTTAAAGCAGTGCCCGCCACTCGTTATGAATATCGGCCTAGAAATTACACGAACCACTGAACTCTCTCGATCTTGGGCCTATTCGAGGAGCTGTATAGGAATTTCTTAAAATTGTCGGCCCATTGAAGAATAAAATATTTTTTTTTTATTTTATTTGAATGTTATCATTCAATTACACTAATTTATATATTAAGATGAAGAATAACATGATGTTCTTGAATTGAATTATAGTTGTCGAGATACATTAACTATCATAACAGATCCTTATGTTTATATGTGTTAAGTGACATAAACTTACACTAAGTCCATGATAAACAGTGCATTTTAACTTTTAAGTAGCTGAACTCGTGTCAATATATTATCATAAAATGGATCAATTCCAACTAATTATGCACCAAAGTCAACAAAATTCCCATCCGACCCTAAAATCAAAACATGAAGCTCTATATATGCATGTTAAAATGATGTGTGTATGATAAAAGTGTGCATCTTGTGATCAATAGAATTACTGATCAGAATCTTGTAATTATAAATAAAGTTGTTAATAATCGGTACTAGATTAGTTGAAGCTTAGCTTTGGGTCTTACCTTTTTCACGTAAATTAAGTGCACGTAGGTGGTATGTGTTGGAGAATTGAATGTTAACAATAGTTGAGGCTAGGCCTGATCATTGACCCACCCAATCAGTATTTTGGTTTGACTCGACGTGGCCCGCAACCAAGAACCATCATAAATAATTTGATCTGACCCGAATGGTTCGGGTCGGGTAAACCGGCAGTTTTTTTTTTTTCCTGCTTCCTACTCTATTTCTCATCAACCCCGTAAAGCACCAAATCACATTTTCCTTTGCCTCTCTTCTCCAAAAGAAAGTCTGTAATCACTCAAAACATTTTTAACAAAAAACCCAATTCAGTGCCTATAATCTCTCTCTCTTGTTTGTGTGAGAGAAAGAGAGAGACACACGGCAGTGAGACAAAGATCGAGAGAGACACAGGCTAGGGTTGAAGACAAACGAAGATACTCAGATACGGGACCTACAGGTTGGTTTTTTGCTACGGTTTCGCCCACAAATTTCTTTAGATGACCCGCTTATAATTTTAACCCAATAAAGTCGAGTGGATGTAATCGGATCAATCGGGTCAATCGGTTTATATGTATTTTTGCACAGGCCTAGTCGAGGTTGCTTTAATTGATCTCAACTAGTTTAAATTTCAAAATCTCAATTCGTAGAGTTTTAGATAGGGGCCGGCGGCAAACTCAGAGATGATGAAGGGCATGGATGTTGGGTCTAATTTTATACATACATACATAGAGAGAGAGAGAGAGAGAGAGAGAGAGGCATATATCAGCCATTCACAATGAGGGGAGCTAGGGGACTTGTAGTTATAACCACCTGTAGTTGGGTGGGTAATTACACCAAGTTTTGAAGAGCTCTAGGGAATAACGTACGTACAAGGCGATCTTCTAAGAATCACATGGGCCGGGGCCTGGGGGAGATGACGCTCCCGTTGAAGGGCCAGTAGCAGCTTAATTTACTGTACGTACTTACGTGCTTTGTGTTGGCAGAAGATTCTAGTACATGTCTAATTGCAAATTCACTGAACCATCTCCATCATGCAGCTAGCATGCATGCATGCATGGCCAAACGCAGCCCTTCCCTTCCTTTTTATTCATTCTCTTTATTTATTTTCAACTTCTTCTTTTGGTCAAACAACCACCAGTCATTCCTCGATCTAAACAAATTAAGATAGATTTGGATAGTTAAATGAGATGATTTTAAATGAAAATTAAAAATAAAATCAAATATTGTTATAATATTATTTTTTAATAATATTATTATTATTTTGAAATTAAAAAAATTAAATTATATATTATATTTTATGTAAAAATTTAATAAAATTATAAAAATGAGATGAGATGAGATGAAACTCTTTAACTATTTAAACAAGACCTAAGTTTGAACTGATAGGTCATTGCGAGAAGCCCAAACAGCTCTGATGTTGAGTTGAGCCCAATACTTGCATACATAATGAGGTGAATGCAGCCCAAAAGGCCTCTCGATCGATGAACTGATACCCCTAGTTACAGTTAGCACTTTTCTATGGATAGAATGATTATAAATAATCGCACAAGCGTATGATCCTATCTATTTCTCTTTGATAAAGAGAATTGTTACACCATAAATGATTCTATAAAAATAAATTTATGTATTAATACGATTTTATATAATATATTTTATATAATTTATAATAAAATTAACTTTACAATCTAAGATATAATATTAAATCAGTTTGTATGAATTTATTTTAATAAGCATTCTTCATAAGTAAAGCATTTATCTTAACAATAGCGCCGTATTATATATACGTATATGAGATCATGTGCCGCACAAGACAATGAGAGCAAACCTCATATGCCAAAAGTCTTCCATTTTAGTTACGGGACTGCTGTCAACAAATTAAAGATGGAAAAAAAGTCAGAAACTGATGTTTACGGGCAGCAGCTTCTTGAAATCAAAAAATAAAATAAAATAGTGGAAATTGATGTTGCTGGTCTGCTCATGATCAATCTCATGTCCCAATTCTCAGGACATCATGTGAATTAAGAGTAGTTGATTACATCAATACAACACATGATAAAAAGAGCATCATGACATTAACGCTAGCTTGCATTTGGTTTATAATGAGCATGCGTGATCATGAGCTCATTTTCCCTTTCTCCTGATCACTAGTTATATGTTGGCCATAAATCACAAGTACCACATGAATTTCTCAAAACCATTATTATAGCTAGCTGGGGTACCTAGGTTGCCACTTCCAAATATGTGCTCATGACACTCGTAGAACCTACTCCTTTCATCATTTGTTTCGACCTTTTGATTTCTGTTGATAATTCCTTTCAATAAGGTTCTTGTTTTTTATCTCACATTTTATCTTCTTCTTCTTCTTCTTTTTTTTTTTTTAATAAAAAAGAATTATTTACACCTAATACTGACAAAAGAATGAAGAATGAAATGAACAATTTTCTTCTTCATCATGATTACAATTAAGTACTACTAGAGGCGATTAATCATGATCAATTCGTTTAACTTCAGACATGTCAATAAAATTAAAGTTTTCTCCCAGCATTGCCATAATTTCCTAGAAAATGAAAAGATAATGCTAGTTTTACAGATAAAAGTCATCCAAAATGGCCGCCGAAAATGGCAGCCGATTTTTTTTTTTAATAATATAGTGAATATTTTTAAAAGAAATATTTAAAGATATAAAATATATATAAAAAATAAAAAAATAAATAATCTATTGCGATTTTTATATTGTAGGATGAACAAAATGAAAACTAGAAAATTTTATAGGTTCAAAAGAATAATTCTGAATATAAGTCCATACACCACACTTTTATTTATTTATTTTTCTTACTAAATATTTGGTGTATGTATAATGAATAGAAGAATTCAATTAATTTAACAAAGATAAACCCAAATTTTTATTTTTTTTTAAATATGGTCATGTGTGGTGTACTGTAGGCTTATGATGTAGCATAGCTCACTTCACATTATCACCACCTGATTTGACATGCATGGTGCATCTATATATATAGTACCAGCTGCGAATTAAACCACTACTCCCTCCAGGCTCCGGCCGGGAAGATAAATTAGCCAGGACGATAGAAAAATAATGAATCATACCGCAACAGATCTAACAAAGGAAAGAAAGAAAAGGAACACTAAATATTTGGATCGATTTGATTTCTAAGTAGAATTAACTAGAAATAATATTGACTAATTGAGCATGATGCGATGTCTTTTAGGTGTATAGGAAAGCAGACGGCCAGTCAAGTACTACTGCAAAAACGTCATATACAATGCATACCACATAATTGACGCAGTAATTTTTGCAGATAGATACAGGTTTATTTATCTTTAATTCATGTTTTAGTACTAAATGACTCAATATCAAACCAAACCAAGACCTAAATTCAAGGCTTCAACCACATGATACGCCCAAGAAAATGAAGAGATCGAAGGCTGATCATGCGCGCATTGAAATCATGAAATATAGTACAGTAACAAGGCTATAAGTATTTTCTTCTAAGTATATATTCTAGATAGCAAAAGCATTTCTTACCTTAAAATATGCGTATATATGTACATCATCATGTTAACATGTGATAATAAGATTGAGGTTCATCAAACATCGATCATCATCACGATGAGAAGTTTGCATGGCACAGCAAGCAGCTTTTATCATTCTAAATCCGACGATAATTCCATAAAGTACGTGGTAAAAGCTAGCTAGGAGACGTTCTTTGGATATCCATAAGAAGGGGAAAAAAGTTTAAAGGAAAACAAGTTCGATCCGGCCATTATAACATGCATCTCGTAGATCTGCTTGAGATAAACCAAGCAAAAATCAGTAGGCAAATATAGACTAGAGTCCCTTTCACAACTTAGACGATAATCAAGTTCTTCAAGGTAAGATCATATGTTTCATTTCGATTATCATAAGCCAAATCCAGAAATTTATTATCCCCAAGCATTATGTTACACTTGAACAGTATCGACATAACAAACACAAGGAAATTAACCACACGGCTCGATCAAGACAAGAGAGAGAGAGAGAGAGAGAGAGAGCAAACAATAAGACCCTTTATCATAACTTCCTTGGTAGTCTATCTTCAAAAACCTACAACCAGACCGAGAGAGAGAGAGCAAACAATAAGATCACCCTTTATCATAACTTCCTTGGTAGTCTATCTTCAAAAACCTAAAAGCAGACCAAAAAAACATAAACCCTAATTGTCTTACAAGATCTATGAAGTTCACCTAAGGAAAAGGGAGAAACCCATGCCATACAGGTAAGAACTCGAGAAGTTAATTTGCTTGATCAAGCAAATCGTCGGACCAGGACGCTTGATTCCCCAAAAGTAAAGACTAGAAAGCCTTAAAAGGAGCAGACCCTTCAGTACTCGAAACCAAAAAGAAAGCTCAACAAAGAAAGCTAGGGGTGTCTTCCATTACTTCTTTTGCAAACACGTGTTCATGTTTCCGATCTCGCTTTCCTTTTCTTCCTTCTCTTCCAGCTTGCTGCTGGAAATGATGATACTTTGAAGTTGGTGGGGTGGTTGAGGGCAAAAGGAAGCATGGTGTGGGAACAATGATGGCGATGGAGAAGGTACAGAGAAGACATGATGATTACTATTGCGTCTGGCTTTGAAAGAAAGGCAGGGGGGGTTCAAGGTATTTTGTGCCCTCTCTTTCTGATCTCGGTCTGTCAGAGTGGGCAGAGAGAGAGAGAGAGAGAGAGAGAGAGAGAGAGAGAGAGAGGGAGTGTGTGAGTGATGATAATCATGAAAGTATGAAACCCAAGACTTTATTAAACTTATACAGTATGCGAGGGAGGAGCCAGCTCCAATCTACATCAGCGCGCGTGTGAAATATTGAAGAGATCCCTCGAGCACTTGGAGCCTAAATAATTGTCTTCAATTTAAGAAGTAAATGTCTGTTTGCTTTACATTTTTTTAACTCACTTCATTATCTTCAAGTTCTTGGGCTCCAAAATAGCAAATGTTAATTTTGATTTGTGCCAATCGACTAGTGATTATTTAAATGTGGCATGACGAGGATTTATTATTATTAAATATTGGGATAACTTTTTCTTTTAAAAAAAAAGAAAAAAGTTATAACTTTTACAAATTTTCTCTACAATTCTTAAACCCTTTAATTAAAAACATGAGGAAAACAAAAAATAGGAAAAACATATTCATCATGCCATCCATCTACCTTCTCTTTCCCGTAAAGAACTTGTGACTGAAAATTAATGGGTTGTTTGGATAGTCAAATGAGATGAGATGGCTTTATATGAAAATTAAAAATTAAATAAAATATTGTTATAATATTATTATTGTTATAAGATTTGAAAAAATTGAATTGTTTATTATATTTTATATGAGAATTTGAAAAAATTATAATGATAAGATAAGATGAGATGATATGGTTTCTCAATCTAAACAACCCTAAGAGGTCGATAAGGGTTTAAACCTATGAGAAAACATTTCAATTTTCCATCTAATGAATTATTTTCACAAAAGAAAAAAATTATGATTATTTGGATAATAAAATACATTGATGCTACTAATATATAGGAGTGAGGACTTTAAGAGTCTAAAAATTATCTACTCTAAATATTTTTTATAATTCAAAAAGAGATAAACACATGAACGTGTAAAGTCCGCATGTGTATATTTTTCTCTCAAGTATATTAACTTTTTTTGACAAATACATAATTGAATAGAATTATAATGCTAGCAATTGCTTGGAAGGACGATTGACTTTCAAAAATATATATATATATATTTTTAAAAAAAGGAAAAGAAAAGAAGAAACGGTGATATATCAAACATCGACCTAGCTATCTATAGAGAGGTAGCAGACATGGAATCTGGACTTTTTAGATTGAAAATTATCGATAGAGACTCGACTCGGCCGCATGCAGTTAAAAGTAACAAGCTCATTCTAACCTTTTTCTATTTGTCTTGATGCGATACTGCCTGTTGGATCAAAGACATGTAATTGGAAAAGTAAAAGAACCATATACATGTAAAACATAAAAAGTCACTTTTGCATTGACCCTCTCAGACTAGGGGGATGGATTTTAAAAACCAAAAGCTAAAAAGGGATCATGGGAGGTGGGTGGTGGAAATTAAAGGTTTTCTTTTTGTTGCTTGGACAACCTGTAGGCACGTACGCGGCAACATTAATCTTTCAGCGTAAAACAAACAAGTAAAATCATGACAGGAGACGTCCGGTTGATTTCCACTTCGCCTTACAGCCAACGTTCTAAAAACATAAGCATCACTCGCACATGTTTTACATTGCATTATCAACATGAGACTTCACTAGTGTATTCCTTCTCTGTTGGATGAAACAAATCCCTGGTGTATATAGAGGAAGAATAGCCAAAGACAAGAGAGCCAATGCCGACTCTTTCAAAGATGTCATTGCCATCTCAAGCAGATAGGAGCAAGTTTCCAGCAGCATCGTGTAACCGGGGTTTGGGTGGGGAGGTTGGACATATAGCAAGCCTGTGCATGTCTCCCATGGTTGGAACCTGCTGATTATTGTAAATGTGATTACTTGGTATGGTTCTGATCTCTTTCATTTGAACACTATCCAATACCAAAGAAGTGGGGGAAATTTTTACTATTTCGGATAATCATGAGGCCACATGGTTGCAGCAATACCCACCGATTCAAGCATTGTTTCCATGCTATAGAGCCATCTCTTCCTTGTGGTAACCCTGTAATCCACATTCCAGTCTGATTGCTGCCAAGAGTTCAGGAGAGACAGTTAGCTGAGTTGCCTCTTCCCCAGCAACCCTAGCATTCTTCTTTTCAATGTGCCCAGGTTTATCTCCTGCTCCCCAACCTCTATAAAGTATGACTTTGCTAGGCTCCTGAGAGACGAGAACTGCACCAGTTGCTTGCTGTGAAGAGGGAGAGAGGGAGAGAGGGAAACTCTCAGCCAATCTGTTCAGTCTAACTATAAAGAAAATGAAGATAAAGATCTTGGGTTTACACACCTCCAGCAGAAAAACCACTTCCTGGACTGAAGTGCCTTTTGCTCTACCTTTAACATTTACTATAGCAAGAGGATGCTTCTTAAAGTGCGCCATTATTGTTTTTGCTACACCAGTGACAATGTTACTCCTCCCTAAGTAGGAGCAGCAAAGATTACCCCAAATTGATAGGTTGTTCATTATTATATCAATTGTTAGGAAATACATAAGACAGATAAACAACCCAAAAATTATTGCTTTCAGGTAAAATTCAAGCAATCTATGTGAAAAGGAAATAATCTTGAATATAAAAAGAATTATGAACACTCAACCCCCATATGAAGTTAGAAAAGCAATGCCAATGGCAATAGACTAACAACATTAGCAACAATGAGGAAAAATTGAGATCCGTAAATGAGAGTAATATTACCTACTGCCAGTACAGGACGTTTTTTCATCTTAAGGGCTTGCTTTCGTAAAAGCAGCCTCTCTTTATTTGAAAGGTGTAAAGCTCTGTGAGGAATCTTTGATTCATTTTCCATCGTTATTCGATCGGGTTTGGAATCAGTTTTCACTGACTTATCTGATAACTCTTTTGCCTTGTTATCGTAAGCACAATCCTCAACTACTGCAGAATGCCTCTTTCCTTCTGACTGAAGTCCACACAAACCATACTGCATCATTCATTGGAAGAGGAACAAGAATCCAAATAAATATAGAGGAAAATGGATTCTTGATATTACCGTAAAGTTATCGGGGAAAGATGTAGAGACAGCAGCTCCAACTTCACCATTCTTATCCATGAACACATTTGCATGAGTTTCTTTACCGACTGATTCAGGTGATCCTATTTCAACTTTACCAGCAGGATCCCCCTCATACATCGCTGAGAGGCCAATTACTTCATCCTGTTGAGTGGATTGTAGAATGTTGTTTATTGGAGCGTCCACACCCTCATTAAAGTTCATGGAAGCTGAATGAGCTCCATGTTTGTCTTTAGCCTTGAGTAATTAAACCAAACAACTATGTCAGATGTCGAGTTGGAAGAGCATATGAAGTTACAAAATGTCAACAGTAAAATAATAATAAAACTAATACAAGATCAGAAGAAGAGACATATTTAAATGCATATGCACTAAAAAAAGACGCCCGTCAATTGGCACGTCATGTTGGATCATTGTTGTGAAATTGAGTACCACTGGTATGCATAAACGTTATTTTAGACATTCAATACATGCATAAACCTTCAAATAAATGTAAATAGAGAAATATAGCTTGAACTATTTTAGTAAATAGCTTCAATATCCAAGATCTCAGCAATATATTCCCCACCTCTGCATTCTCTTCATGGCATGCAGAAATTACTGGGTGAGAGAGATGTTCATATTTAACTTCTGCATGTGATCTAGAGCATTCAGTTGGCTGCACATGGCTCATATCCTCTTTCACCTAATTTAAGTAAAAATGTGAAATTCACCTCAAATTTAGAACTTTTATTGGGGTAAAAGGGGCACAGATTAAACAAAAATATAAGATGGCTCACAAATTTATTTCTCAATTCGTCAACTGACTGTATATTGTTTACCTTCTTGTCCTTAACCTGAATCCAGAAAATAACTCATTATTTTCCTTTATATGAATGGGTAAATCTTTGAAATCTAAAGAGTAAATTAAATCCACCAAAAAAGAAAGAAAGTATAAATGGGAAATATGGACGAATGATAACTCACCAACTGAAGTTTCAAGTCATCTATGTTTTTGTTAAGCTTCAAAACATGAAGTTTTAGAGACTGCATGCAGAAGCAGGAAAAAAAAAACGTAAGAGTGAATATCATGGTTGGTCGAATATTAGCAAAGAAAATAAAACAAATTAGTGATAAGTCTCCCCATTGTCCCCAAAGATTAAAAAAGTCTAAATAATTTCAGAATCTTTAAACAAAACTCCAACCAAACAAATAAATTCTAATTGTCACTTATTGGGTTTTGCATTGCATATTTGAATATATAACTTAAATGTAAATGGAATGGATTAATTGGTCATCAACTGAATCACTTTTCCATATGAGTGTGGGAAGTGTTTCTACTAACTTTTCAATTGCTTTTGAAAAAAATGTTCAGGAAGGGATTGAGTATTGAAACTAATTCCATACATGTGTGTACACAGGTAGACAAGCAAATTTTACCTTTCGCCGCTGTGCCTCTAGAGAACGCTTCATTGCTTCTCTTTTATTAAGAAGCGTCTGAGGTCTTAGAGAAGCAGGTCTTTTGTAGTTCTTCCCACGGTACACAATGATTGCATAACCCTTATTCACTCTTTCCACTGCCACTAATATTCCCCCGCTTTCTGCCTCTAAGGTCCGTGCTTCTAGGTGAACAGCTCCAATGCTTTTCTCTTTAGATATCACCTTCACAAGTTCCCTGTACTTCCAGTGAAGATGCATGTTTTCAACTGTGCCATCAAAAATCCCTCGTCTACCTGAGCATGGAAGAGAATAAAGCTTATCAGGGCCCACTTCTATATGACACTTCAATCAGTTTTAATATGCCCTTCAGTTTAGTCTTAAGAAAGATAAATATTGCATACTAACTATTCTGAGTACGAAAGAACATGCACTAGATGGCACTCACCCATCAGTAGGAAAGGTTTCATTCTCAAGCCAACTTTCCTTAGCATATTCCTTTCTTCTTCAGTTATACCTTCTTTATCTATTTCAGGTGCTTGGGGGATCTCTGCCTCCTCAAGCTCTGCCAGAAGTTTCTCTGCCTTTGCTTTCTTTTCTAATGCCTATTTATGAAAAAAAAAAAATATAGTGAATAACATGAAAAAGTGGACAAGAAATTAGCCAACTGTATCACCTTAACAAGCCATACCATTGATAACTTGATGCTAGTTCTTTTGATAACTGCCTCTGTGGACCGTAACATTCTCTGTTCTGAGATTCCACCCTTTTCCTTGTAATTGGCCCCATCAAGTTCACTTTCAGAACCACCCTCTGCATTCCCGAGTTTAAGCTCCGGTGTAGTTGTCACTGTTGTACTACAGTTTGCCCTCTCTTTCTCCCCATGAATTCCATGCTTCCTCCGCTCTTCTATTGCAGAACAAACTGATAGCGGCAGGAAATCTTTTCCTCTATATAATACAAAAAACTCTGAATCCCGGGAAAGCAGTACTCCTCCAGTCAGCCGCTGCAACATTTAAAAAAAAAATAAAACAGATCTGTAAAGATTTTCATCCCGATAAAGATGAAAAAAATAGAGTTTTAAAAAGGATTTTTAAATAAGTAGACCAGATCAAATATTATATCTGCATAAAAAGTATGTAAACTTGTTTAATACAATAAGAAAACAAAGGGGTCAATAGATAAGAGGCATGCCGTCACGGTGCCCATGATACAGCTAATACTTATTCTTATTTTGCTGGAGGGAAAAGCAAACTCCATTTGACTGTGAAGAAAGATTATTCAAAGCCACCAAATTGATTCCTTTAACATACCAAATATTACTTATTAGGGAGAGGGGGTTCAAATTACCACCTTCTAATTATTTATTTATTGGGTTTCTTAAGAGAATTTGGCGCCACAAGCCTTGAGAAGAATTTAAAATCTTTTAGAGTACAAAAAATTGGAAAAATAGAGAGCCTTCTACATTCATAAACTAAAATCAACAGAGGGTGTTACAGATTAGTATATGAGATATTCAGTCTCTATATATATTGAAAATCCAAAATGGCCGTTGATGGGTCAATGTCAGAGAGTGCTCCGTGATTAAGCATCAAAATGTCCCTTGGCACTGAAATGATTCAAGGGTTTCGACTCATTGGTTTTCAGTCACTTACAGCCCACTGTCTAACCACAAATCACTGTTGAAGCACTGATAAAGTTTTGAAACTTGTTATTTACCAGCATTCTGAAAGAAAGAGTAAAATTTTATCACATATATATAAGAGAATAAAAAAATTACAGAAGGATGGATTCCAAAACTTGTAACAATTTTCTTAGGGGGGGGCAAGTAGAGTGCTACGTAAACATAAACATCTTGCAAATGAACTGCATATCTATTGGAGTGAATTTGTCAAGGAAAATCTAATAGATTTATGTGAAGTGCTCCATCCATTTTGATATATATATATAAACATCAGAAAATATTTGACACATTATATCTTTAAGAGCGACCAGATAATATATACTCACATTACCCATCTTCCAGCATTTTTCTTACACTCTCCAAGTGCAGGGCATTGCCTTCCATTGACCATTAGAATAATGTGCCAAACATGATTGAGGTGAGAGCATAAAGTTTAAAACATTGCCATATTATTACCAACCTTCAGCTCTGCAGCCATCATCTCACTGTTAGTATTCTGTACCCCTCTTTTAACAGCAATCTTGGCGATCTCACATTTTTCCCAGAGCTTGACAATCGAAGCAGCCAATCCTTGAAGATTCCTATTTCTTCCTGTTAAAAAGTGGAAAGCAAGTAAATTTTGGTTGACCAGATTACAACAATTGTGGTATAGGAAGTCAAACTCACCTAGTGCAAAATGGCAGGCCATTGGTCGACCAAGTCTTTTTAAAGTGGTCATTTCATCATTGGTTAATATAGGCTTCACACCATATGGAAGAAGGCGGAAAGGTCTCCTGTATCCAGGAACAACGGCAGGGAGAAGATCAGCATCAACAGGTAGAGGGTCATAACCCCACCAATCAGTAAAACGTGGGCCCAACCCCTCTAACAAGCGATCAGCTACTTCCGCAAGCTGTGCCTCACCTGGCAGTTGAAATCTTACTCTATTTGGCCTACCAACACCTTGTATTAATTTTGGTTGAGATATTGTTTTGGTTGGACTTGTTATAGAAGATTCTACACCAACTACGCTCGGTGAGCAGCTCTCCATTTTATCACTTCCTCCATCATCCATGTTCGGATCCAGTAAAGCATCAGTAGAAGTCTCATTTGGCAAAATCTCATCAGACAAAAAGTAAGGGTACTTATAATTGGCACCCCTATACAACACTATCTTACTTCCAGACCTCCATACAACCAGACCTCCAGTTGTCCTCTGAGAATGTTGCAACAAAAATAATTTTAGATGGTTTTACCAAATAAACCTCATAACAGAATATGTAATATCATGAATCTAAATGAAATGATTATCCCGAGTCAAACTCAGTAAATGTATGCTAAAAATTTCTTTGATGATAAAACAAAACCCCAACCTATATCACGAAAGATATGTTTAACTATTACGAAAGATATGTTTAACTAGGCAATCAAAACATTACTTACGTTAGATACTTGAGATAATCCTCTATACAAATTTCTTTTCCTTTTCAAATATGAACTCCAATTGATATTGTCACATTCTTTTTTGGCTTAGATTGTAATCCAAGAAGTAACCACTCGGTATCAATCATTTTAGATACGCGTGGTAAATGAATTAGATGAGATGAGAAATTCTAAAAAATTCTCACAATTTTCTTCTCAAATATCACTCAAACATAAAATATTTTTCAATTTCAAATTTTGAACTTTTTCACTTAATCATTACAACTTTTATAAACTTCAAAACAAAACACAAAAATCACTACAACTTTTTCAAACTTCAAAACAAAAATAATATCAAACCTTCTCTCTCCTTTCCCAAAAATAGTGTTAAACCATTTCTCTCTCATTTCCCAAAACCCAATAAAATATTTTAACCCAAACATTTACGGACCATTTCACTGCTATATACATAATAATTATGAGATACTCCAAATTTCCAAACAAGCACTTAGAACATACATAAAGTGTCCGAATCCACTTAAAACCACATACACGCAATTAAAATTCAGAACCAGAACAATTCCATTCAAAAAACTGGACCTAACCTCCAATAAATCATGAGTCCTCTTCATGTTCTTCCTACATAGATCCTCGCAGACGATCTTGACGACCTCGGAGTGCCGCCACCGCTCGTGAATGCCATTCACTATCCCTTCCGTGATCCCGGCCTTCCCAATCTTCAGCTTCTTTCTCGTTTCAATGCCGATTTTCCTCAATCTCCGCAGCTCCATCTCGTTCAAAGTCAGCTCCGCCAATGTTGGCGCCCTTTCCTCTCTCTTCTCCTTCTTATCTTTCCTCTCCAGGGCCTTCTGCTTGAACACCTCCCTCCTCACCTCATGGTACTTCGCTATTGCCGAGCCAGTACCTGGTTCGGGAACCGGGTTCTCCGGCGTGGACCAGCTCCTATCGATTGTGAACCCAACCCGGCGCTTCGGTACTCGATTGGGCAGGGGGATAAATATTTCCCCGGCCGAAGTTTCATAATCGGGTCCGGCATTGAGGCCAGGGTTTGGGCTTGGAGTTTCTTCGGTTACGCCGAGGCTGCGGAGCTTGTCGGCAATGCGCTGTATGGCGGACTTTGGGAGGGTTTTGGTGTCGGAGGAGGAGGCTGAGGCGGAGGTCCTGATGAGGAAACTGGAGGATCTGGGGGTTTGGGAGATGAGGGTTTTAGGAAGCGGCGACGGGAAGAGGATGATGGGGAAACGTGATTGGTGAAAGAGGGGTTTAGAGGGGATTGCGGAGTTGGGGTGGTGGAGATGAGTAAAAGGAAGCAACATACTATTTCATAGGGATAGAGTAGAGCCTAATCTGCCTAAACGCAGGTACAAGACGCAGTGTTCTGTGAATGAGGATGAAGATGAGGAGGATTGAGCAGGGTAACGCGCACACCAGCCACGCTGATTTTTACCAGTTTAGCTAACGAACTCTATAACAGACAAACTACCCCCCACTTTCTATCGTTTAAAAAATGAGAAATCAGTGCAAGTACATGTATTTATTTCGAAAAAAATGGATATATTTAGAATTTATAAAATAAAACAAAAATTTAATCTTAAAAATGAATTTAAAAATTTTTAAAAGAAAATGTGCAGATTTGTGATACATATTACATAATCAATCGAGCATTGCTACTTATAAGCTTCATACACTATATATCTCATATTTTTTAATTTTTTTTTTAGATTTTTTTTTTAAACTATTTCAATTTTTCTATTTATTATTTATATACTAAATATTTGATAAAAGAAAAAAATTAAAAAAATTAAAAAAATAAATAGTATGTGGTGTAGGGACTTATATTTAGAATTTTTCTAATCAATATTGTAAGAGTTTTATTGTATATAATTATTTTTACATATTTTTTAAATATTTTATTGATGTGATTAATTAAAATAATTATTTTATATTAAAAAAAATACAATCAATCATCTTAATAAAATATATCAACAATATATAAAAATAAATACACATAATTTTTTATATTGTAAACTTTGATTTAACTGATCAAACTTGTAATCGATGACACATCAATTAGGGTCAGGGAAGCAGGCACAAAATTAAAAGACCAATTGGGTAGTTAGTGGGTTTTCTTTTCTAGCTTGGAATTAGAGACATGGGCAAACTGGATATGGATTGAAACTTACTTTGGGCCAGAGATTCCCGGGCTGAAGTATTTTAGATGACAACCACTTTGAGCTACGATGGTCAATTTGGTAATTGCATCTTTTCTCCAAGTGGCGTTGCACCATTTGATTGTCGTTGATTTTTCAATGCTTCGGTAGAACTTGATAGGGTATTGCCACGTGTCATCCTCTTGGGAGGTACGTGTTCTCCCCGAGAATTCTTTTAAATTTGTGGCCAAGAAAATAAACGAACACCGGTGGGAGGCCGGAACGGAGAACACAATTTTGCCTTTTCGTGTGTGGAAGTAATAATGTCTCTGACTTCCCTCTATTCCAACCAGACCGCAACCATGGCTTCTTTCTTAGCTAACGGTACTATTTCACGCTTATCACCACAACTCACCCATGACTCATCTAACCTGCCCAAAGGTTTTCGCCCAAAATTTGCAATTCCGAAATTCCAAAACCCCAGAACCCTAACTTCAAGGCTCCTCAAGATTCGAGCAGATGTCGAGTATTCGGGCCCAAGTTCTTCTTCTTCTTCTTCACCAGGTAGTTCCTCGATTCCAACTACTACTACTACTACTAATACATCAACAACAACTACCGCCAGTGAGAAAATCCAAGAAATTCTTCGTAATATCGAGTACAATAAGAAATACGGTTTTAATGTGGACATCGATTCATACTCGATCCCTAAAGGGCTTTCTAAGGAAACAATCCGGTTGATTTCTTCTCTTAAAGAAGAACCCGATTGGATGCTTGAGTTTAGATTGAATGCATTTGAGAAATTCTTGAGAATGAGAGAGCCCAAGTGGTCTGATAACCGATATCCACCTATTGATTTCCAAAATATTTGTTATTACTCGGCCCCTAAGAAGAAACCCACTTTGAATAGCCTTGATGAGGCCGACCCGGAACTCGTTAGGTACTTTGATAAACTGGGTGTCCCTTTGAATGAACAGAATCGATTAGCTAACGTAGCTGTTGATGCCGTTCTCGATAGTGTGTCGATTGCCACGACGCATAGGAAGACATTAGAGAAGGTTGGTGTGATATTTTGTTCGATATCTGAAGCGATTAGGGAGTACCCGGATTTGGTTAGGAAGTATTTGGGGAGAGTAGTGCCCAGTGAGGATAATTACTATGCAGCGTTGAATTCGGCAGTGTTTAGTGATGGTTCGTTTTGCTATATTCCGAAAGACACAAAGTGTCCGATGCAAATTTCAACTTATTTTCGGATAAATGCACTTGAAACTGGGCAGTTTGAGAGGACATTAATAGTTGCGGAAGAGAGGAGTTTTGTGGAGTATTTGGAGGGGTGTACAGCGCCTTCATATGATAGAAACCAACTTCATGCTGCTGTGGTGGAGCTGTATGGTGCTGAGGGTGCGGAGATTAAGTACTCCACAGTTCAGAACTGGTATGCTGGGGATGAGTAAGGGAAAGGAGGGGTTTATAATTTTGTTACAAAGCGAGGCCTTTGTGCTGGGGCTCGCTCAAAGATATCTTGGACCCAAGTGGAGACAGGGTCTGCCATTACATGGAAGTATCCAAGTGTTGTTTTGGAGGGAGATGATAGTGTGGGTGAGTTCTATTCTGTAGCTCTGACTAATAATTATCAGCAGGCAGACACCGGGACAAAGATGATACACAAAGGGAAGAATACTAGAAGTAGGATTATTTCCAAAGGTATATCGGCTGGGAATTCAAGGAATTGCTATAGGGGTCTCGTTCAGGTTCAGTCAAGGGCCGAGAATGCTCGTAATTCCTCCCAGTGTGATTCTATGCTTATTGGTGACAATGCAGCTGCCAATACATATCCATACATTCAGGTAATTTCTTCAATTTTTACTTGTCTTTTGTTCGTATAGCATTTCTGTTTTTTTTTTTTTTTTTTTGAGAAAATTCGTATAGCATTTCTGTTTTGACTACTTATTCATTTCTCATATTAGTATTTTGGTTTTATACCTTGTTCATGATGTCATGGTGACCATTCAGATCCCTCTTCCTGTCCCAGCCCAATGGGGTTACTGGATGCCATATATGCATTTCTACTGAAAACTGCCATTAAGTACTTTTGCGATGCACATAGCTTTTTCCCTGTCTACATGGGTACTTGCCCTTTGGGATTCTTTTATCGCCCCCCCCCCCCCCCCCCCCCCCCTCTCCTCCCTCCTCTTCTTACTTTTTGATAGGTAGGTATTCCTCTTGTATATACTTTTTGTGTACTTGGACTATGACTTTTATGATCTGTAGTCAAATTTCAATAACTTATATATAAAAAAAAAATGTTAAGTGGACAACGTACATGTGATGCTTAGCTACTTGGGCATTGCTGAAGTTAAGATAACAAAGTTAGTTACCATTTAAGAGGCCAGTTGAGGGGTGATCCAGTTAAAAGAAGTTACAAAAATTGTTGTCTTTTAAAGAAGAGTTATAACCCCAACGGGTTGGCCCAAGTGGTGAAGGTCTTGATCTTGGGGTACTACCCTCCTCAAGGTCCAAGGTTCAACACCTCATGGATGCAAACAATCTTTTGGGGCCACATCCCCTTGTGAAAAGCTAGCTATTTAATCACAAGGCCAGCCATTTAACTAGTTCCGTGTAGGGAAACTTCCGAGGGTGCGGTGTACGGGACCGGGGTTTACTTTACAAGGGTAGGTCCAAAGGGCCCTGCCTTGGAGAGATTCCCCGACATAATAATAAAAAAAAAAAAAAAAAAAAAGAGTTATTCTATTTCAGTAGCCCTACACCACACACCTGGGAAAAAAATAATAAATAAAAAAATAAACTAGGTGTGTGGAGTAAGGCTGCTAAGTAGAATTTTTCTTTAAAGAATAACCAGCCAGAAGCCTGATTGGCTTTAAAAGAATAAGTCATTCTGGTTTCAGGTAAAGATTAGAAATATTGTTTATAAAAATAGATAACGTCAATTGCGGAAGTTATGTTGGACATAACAGAAGCGTTTCTGGGATCATAAAATAGCTAACAGCTATGAACCACTTAGGAATAAATCATTTCCTCCTGAGCATTTACAGGAAATCCCATTACTTCTGGACCGGATGTTTGTATCATCCTGTGATTATATTTGTCTCATTTTACTATTTCATGTCTAAAGAGGTGGAGGCAGTTGATAAGTTTGTTTAACTGCCTGGGACAATGGAAGTGCCTTTTATCTCTTACACAATTGCTTCAAGAAGCTGCAGGGATTTGGAATAGAGAGCTATTTCCATCTCTTTATATAGCAGGATGGTCTAAGGATTTGCATTCTTATTTTGGAAAACTACAATTTTGAGGTTGTGTTTACTATAAAAGTGTCAAATAAACTTTTCTTGTAGTCTTGTAAAAGCTTTTTCATTGTTGTCTTGCAAGTCTGAAGCTTATGACGTGCTGTGCTATCCCAATGGATTGTAGTCCTTGCAATACCTGATTGTAATCTATTGTCTAGCCCAATTCCTGGTCATACACTTTTAAATGTTAGTTCAAAGTGCATCTGAATTGGACTATTTTTTGTCGTTCCAATCCTGGAGAAAAGGTCAGAATTTTTTTTAAAAATATGCATCTCATCTTTTGGTGCGGCAAACTGTGAAGAAGAATTTTGCCATTTCCATCAGTCGCCTCTAAATGTTGCTGCCTCTATTTTCTTGTGTCTATAGTTGTCTTAAATAACTCTTTCATTCTTTTTTGACAACTTGTATTATTCTTTTGACAGGTGAAGAATCCAACTGCTCGCATTGAACACGAAGCCAGTACCTCCAAAATTGGTGAAGATCAGCTGTTTTACTTTCAGCAGAGGGGCATTGAGTATGAGAAAGCCATGGCAGCCATGATTTCTGGGTTTTGCAGAGATGTGTTCAATGAGCTTCCGGATGAGTTTGGTTCTGAGGTGAATCAACTTATGAGCTTGAAGCTTGAAGGATCAGTTGGTTAGCCATCAAGCGGTTAGTCAAAAGCTCCTGTTTGACGGGGGGAAATTTAGGTCTTTTTGTCAAAAAGTTTTAAGATTGTTGATCAACTACTTTCATGAACAATTGTACATAAAAATATTTTCTGTTATGAATTAATTTGTCTGTTGTATAAAAATGATTGATTATCATGCGTTTAATAAGTTGTAAGTTGTTAGATTCGTTTTTATACATTATGTACAGCCGTTTCGTTGCCGTCGGGTCGGGTTTTTCTTGTTTTTCTTTTTTAATTGTCAATAAGTCATGGAGTGTTATCTTTTAGTTTGGCTTGCAAATAAAATTTCTAGCTTGCATATTATGTCACCAAGTTCAAATCATTGTTATTCCAATGATTTGTGTGTGTTGTATGCCAGGGAATCACTTTTTAATTGCATGAACAGATGAACTGTTGTGAGAGCTAACTTGACTTTCAAGAACATGTAGGACATATCAATGGCATGTGTTTGAGCGCACGCATTGATGTTCAAGTGTCGATAAATGAACGTTTTCACAGTACTAGTGGAACAAAGAATAGTCATGCTTGTGCCATCGTACCACCGTCTGATAAAAAAATAATCTAAGACGATAAAACAGTACAAGGTCTGTGTGTGTGTGTGTGATTACACGTACTCTGTAATCACAATTGTCACATTTTATTTGAAATGACTTCATTATACACACTTCACATTAACATCCAATGCACAAACAGATCAGGAAGAGACAATTAGATCAACATTCTCAGAAGGAGAGAGCTGGTTTGTTTCTGTAGAGTCAGACGCACAAGTTTAGTGAAAGAAAATGCATCAGTGAACACCAAAATAAGCACTGTAAAATAAAAGCATGCTATATATATTTTGATTATGACAGTGCAGGGATGGCAATTAACTTAATTTGCAGCAATATTTTCCTGTGTGATTGCTGTTTGGAAACATGGTATCAGTGCTCCAGCACTCACGTTCTGAGATGCTCCACTGTGAGAGGTTTGGGCAACCAAACCAATTGATCAGAATATATCCATAATTTCCAACTTGAAGAACTGTAACTTATGATCCTAATAAGGCCAGTCTGTCACCCATCCTAAATATTAGAACAAGGTTTTGTACAGTTAGTACCAGAAAGATAGCAATGGGGAAAAAGGTACCATCTAAATAGCCAAAGAGAGAGATTAATGTACAAGACTTAGTGAGTTTTTACACTTTTCTATAGTGAGGTCCACTTTTTTATAAGTAGCTTGTTTAAGATTTGTGCATTTGGAGCTTGTATATATCATTTTTGGAGCTTGTATATATCATTTTTCAAAAAGTTTGAGTAATACACTTTGACCAACCACTAAGGTGGTAGCCCAGTTGGTAAAGGCTAGGAGATCGTTATTTCCCTTGACCGAGGTCACAAATTAAATATGGCTTGCTTTAGTAAAACTTTTGAACTAAAGTCTTGGAGGCCTTTGCATGTTGGTACTTTGGCGGTGTTGTAGTAGTTACTAGTTATGGCTCAATTTGAACATGTTGTAGCAAGTGGAATCCTTATGGTCATGCTAGGAAGCTGCACTCACAGCTCCTCCCCGCTCTTTTAAAAAATAAATAATAGATGTTACTCATCATACCACATCATACATTTTACATATTTTAAAATTATTTTTTATTATTTTATTTTAATTTTATTAAATTAATTAAACTATGCTACTCATCATTTATATATTACATATTTGTTATAAAAAAAATTAAAATAAGTACAGTGTGTTATGCGTGAATGACAAAGTATAATTATTGATTATAATAATACACTCTTTGACCATTGAAAAGTGGCAATTACGCTCTTACCATTCTAACAGCACCAACCTCGCCGTCTCAGAAGACATTTTTGTTTTGTTTTGTACATCCTGTGATCCTTTCTCAGAAGACTAGCCTCCGCGTCGGGATCAAGATCTCCTCATCGATATAGAGTAAACTTGCGTAGTCTGAGGGAGAAAGTAAGAGAAGAGAGAAAAACTCAGTAATGGCGCTCTTCACGTACACCATGGCAGGCGTTGGATTCATTTTGATCGGTGCATGGGAAGCCCTCACGTCCTCAAATTCATCCCTTAATCCAAACCAAAGTTCGTTTTCATCTTCAACCTCAGCTTCGATTCTCACATCAACACAGGCTTCATCGTCGAGAACCAAAAAGAACCAATTTTATTCGTCTTTGACTTTCATCTCCGTCTCTGTCCTCTCCTTCTTATTCATTTTAAACTCTATGGTCTCCTTCGTTTATGCGTTCAATTCCGGTGACAAAGTCGGCTCTGCACTCCAATTACAAGTCCTCGCCATTTTGTCGCTCTTTCTGCTATATTCCATTACGGGTTTCTTGGTAAATTTTACGAATTCAATTCCTCTGCCTTATTCGATTCTTAGTTTGATTGGTGTTTTCGCTTTCGTAGAAGAGTTTTTGCTGTTTTACTTACAGAGGAAAGACCCAAGTGGAATTGAGAACCGGTATTTCGATCTGTTGCTTGTACCTATAACTGTTTGTTTATTCTCCACAGTGATGGAATTGAGATCCCCGACATCGAACTACCCGAAGTTGGCTCGTGGGGTTGGGTTAATTTTACAGGGTACATGGTTTGTGCAAATGGGTCTTTCTTTTTACACCAATTTGATCACTAGTGGGTGCTCTTTGCACGGAAAGAGTAGAGGGAACTACACTCTCAAGTGTAAGGGACACCCTGAGTATCACCGGGCAAGAGCGATTGCCACGCTTCAATTTAATTGTCATCTCGCTCTTCTTGTGGTGACGATTGTGGGGGTGTACTCGCTTTTTGTGAGGAAATATGGAATTCCTGGTAATTTTACACAGTATAAACCTCTCAGTGCAGAAATGCAGCAATTTGAGAATGCGCAATTTACTTTGGATTCTGATGACGATGTTGGTGAAGAAATTAAGGAAGAGGACAATGGGGGACAGCAGAAGGTAGGCGCGGTGGAATCGGGTGCGAATGGTTATGGCACTCATAAATGAGGTAAATCTAGTAGCTGGTGAACGTAATATTTCAAATTTTTTATGGGATCAGTGCTGAGATTTTGGTTCACTTTTGTGTTAGTGAATCGAGGTAGCAGTTCTACTGGATTTCAGTTTTTGTATATTTGGTTCTAGCTCTCTATAGTAATGGATTTCAAGGTGCTTATAGAAATGTAATACAATATGCCCTCAGTTTCTTGTAATGAAACTCCAGATTTCAGTCATTTTCTCGTTTTATGTTATTTCTATGAGCTTTTGATACTAATATTCAGGGGTTTGTTGTTACTCATGTGCTTAGTCTAGATAAATTTTCTTTTTGAATGAGCTTATTTTCCATGGATTTTCAGTTATGCTATTTTATGTAGTGTTTAACGACGAAATTGGTATTATGGATCTGAGAGTACATCACCTTTATTTCTGAGAAGAGAGAATTTGGTTATATGTTAGGCTGGTGAATTGATATATATTAATGTTAAAGAAGCATAACTGGTCCCGAAAGGTGATTAGACTAGTTCTGAATCCCTATAAAACGGAACTTCCTTATTCAATTTATACGGGACACGCTACAACCTAACAATTGTGTTAATAAAAATTTCTCCAATTTTCTTTTGTAACATCTGCTGTTCTTTCATCCTTACTGGTAATGTTGCCGTTATGTTCAGCGGTAGTTGGCTTGTCAATGACTGTGGTTGGATGAATTGCTAGTAACCATCTTTAAAAATTTAATAAGGTAAAAGGCACCATTTATATTCCTGTCTTAAAGGTGCTAACCATCTTGATAATTACACAAAGTAATTGTTTTAAAATACAAAGAAAAATCTTGGTTAATATTAAGGGCAATTAGAAAAGTCAGCCTAAGATAGTAAAAGAGTAGGCAGAATGTTATTCGTCATGGAAATCTTGTTAACACAAATGAATAATTGAATGCCGCTTGCACTTCCGAGAATGAAAAAAAAAATGGTGGTTTGATTCTGAGAGAGAAAGAAAAGTGATGATTTTCATATTTGTGATTTTTTTGAAGATCTTTTATGTGAAAGCTTTAGTGTTTAAAAGTTCAAAGAAACACTATTTTTGTATTGGGAAAGTGATTCTACAAGTTTTCCAGGAGCACTTGCCGTACCCAATGACTTGCCACCCAAGGCTGAATGATATTAGTAACTTGGTTTCACTCTCGCTCATTTGTTGCAGCGTAGAATCTTGCTAAAAGCAAGGGAAGAGGGTTCCTCCTCACGTCTTGTCGGCTTCTAAAGCTTTCTTTGAGTGGCAGCCATTTGCTGCCTTTTTCTATTCTTCATCCAAAATGCTTATGAATTATAATTGCTAATTTTGGGTTTTTAAGGTATAGTCACACGTAAATCCCAATGTTTGTAGGGTGCGGGACATTTTCCTGACTTAGCTCATACGGTATGATATGGTTAACTTCTAGTGAATGATGACTCCTAGATAAGATCTTGTAGACATGAATTTTGGTCGAATTTTGATCAAAACCACTCACAGGCATCCATACAAGATCTCCCCTTGTGAGTAGTTTTCAATCCATACCTTGTTTGACCTTCAATTGATATCCTGAGTGCACTATTCTCCGCATCAAATGTATGGCATCTAAGGCTTGTTCTCTCTTCTCATTCACTCTCCTCCTCATTCTTTCTCTCCTCTCTCAAGCAACATAATCACCATCTAGTGACAAAAAGTCATCAACATTTGAGTTCCTCAAGCATCTTCAGGGGTGTCATAACGCAAATAAAAACCAAGATTTGCTCTATCTGATATCAAATGCGAGCTAGGAAGAATGGGGTCATTAATAGTCTTTTGTATGCAAACCGATGCGAAACTCCTTTAACAAAAACCGTGTTAAACTCGAGACACATTATTTACAGTTTTCACTCTCCAATTCAGTCCTACTCTTGTAGCACTTACACAAAACTACGTACAATAGCAAGCTCAGTGCGCCTAATAAGGCTAGAAGCCAGTAGAATTTGTCTAGGCAAGCTTCATTCATGTTGTCAGAGAACCAGCTGTGCCCTTTTGAACTGGTAAAGATTTCTACGAGTGAAATCGATAGGGCACTCAAGAAGCTTCCCACCCCAAAAACACTCGTGTACAGCGCAAAGCCCATGGTCCTCATTCTAACGGGAACTTCATTGTAAAAGAACTCCTGCATCCCAACAACAGTGAAAATGTCTGAAACGCCTAAGAGAATGTATTGGGGCAGCAACCAAAAGATGCTTAGTGGCACCGTTCCTGATGGTGATTCAAGATTTCCCATCTTTCTACTGATCTCCAGCCTCTTTGTTTCAACGATTGCCGCGATAACCATGGCTATGATCGACAGGAACATTCCTATCCCCATTCTTTTCATTACACTGATACCCTTTTCATCACAAGTTATCAACCGGATAACTGGGATCAACATCTTGTCATATAAAGGCATCAGGAGAATAATAGACAACGTAATAGCACTCTGTAGCGTAGCTGGGGGAATCTTGAAGCTGCTCCCAATGTTCCTCTTCATTGTCATACCTTGTTTAGTAAAGAAAGTTGCAGGTTGTTGAAAAATTACTGCAAACATTAGAAGCAGTGTCCATATGGGTAAAAGCCGCAGCACTACTTTCGCATTTTCGAGCATGATATGGACACCATTTCTGGGGTTCTTATCTTCTAAGCCTTCGATGCTGTCAAACTCTTCACGACAAAGAGGTTTCTCTTGAAGCCTACAAACAAGCGAGAGACGGTCATCAAAGAGAGACAGGCAAATTGTCCTTATGATTGAAATGAAGCTCCTCTGAAATTGACTAAGAAAGAAAGAAAACTTACTCTAGCTCGACCTTCTCAGATTTGTAACTCAAGTGTGTGATTCCACAAGTCATAAACATTGATTTGGTTGCTTTGAAGGCCTGAGCTATGCACTCAAAGGGCTTATGATTATAGAAAGCCCCGTCCCTTTTATACATATACATCCGGCTTCCACAAGAAAAAAGTGCGACAGATAGTATCATTGCCATCATGGGAATGGCAAATCCCAGTACCCAACCAAATGTATCTTGGATGTAGGACATAAATGTGACCCCCATTAGGCTTCCACTGCAAACGCCAAAATACCACCACTGGAAGAATAAACTCTTTTGATCATTAGTAGACTTCCACTCTTCTTCTTTATTAGTGCAGGGCAATTCCTGATCTTGATCATGATCATCATCAAGCTGATCTGCTCCAAATGCTTGCAAAGATGGGTTATATCCACCTTGGCCTATTGAAACCAAGTATAGAGACCAAAAGAGAAATGAATAGGACCTTGTACTTTTGCTTGTAGGGGACCGTGCCCATGCCAATGATGTCGATGTCAATGCCACAAGCCCCTGAAACCAGAAGACAGGAGCAGAGCCAAATTTAGAAATTTTCCCCAATAGTAGTACTATAATTAACTGAAGTACTCGTAGACATGACCAATTAATATATAGATAATTTAAGTAGAAATATTTTTTCTGTTATGGGTTTTTAGTTCTTATATATATGGTCATGGCTACGAACCACTTTCCACTCGGAGTGTTATCTAGATCACAGGATTATCCAAATGCATATAAATGCATGTGTACGACTTATGGATTTTACTGGCTCCCCCCCACTTGGTAACAGGTGTTTCCTCGCATCACTATTAGGTACAGACCTTTTTTTAATTAGTACTGGATGTTCAAGAGCAACTTCCTGACTAATTTCGGGAATACACAGGTCCTCAATAATGAATTTTTCACAAGTATACCTCGAATATTTCAAAAGAAAATTTTTTCAGTATAATGACTCCTAAAAATTATTTGTATCCAAGAGAATTTGAACCTTAAAATTTGGAAGCATACCCCCAATTCCAATACCGTTACCACTTTTGCTATTATATTTCCAATCAAAGTCAAGTTAAGCTAATAGAAAAGATCGTAGGCTTGAAGAGAAACCTCTTAATTTGTCATGAAGATTGCTAGCTATATTAGCAATCTTATGGATACCCTGCTCTTCAACCCGGGTGTATCTTTATCAAAATCTTTTCTATTAGATTTCTAATCAAAGTCAAGTTATGGGCGGCCATCTTATTACCCTTTTGCTCTCATATTGTCGCTCGCAATTATAACATGAAAATAATTTATAGTCTTTAGAGATGTGGGTTGTACGGTTCTACGTATTCTTTTTAAAAATTAAAATTAAAATAAATTCAAAATACACATGATAAAAGTTACTTTTTAATCAAGTTTTAGCATTTTTTAAAATGAGTGTGCCAGACTTGTATACCTTAGAACTACATCCACCAACATTACTTATTATTATAACAGCTTTTCTACCATCAAAATCAGTCATAATATTTTAATAATTTCCTCATATTCACAGCACAAATAATTAATTAAAAAATTATCACTTTTGCATACTTCATTAATGCGATTGACTGTGTCACTTTTTTTTTAATATAAAAGAATTGCTTTGGTCAATCACATCAATAAAGTGTACAAAAAGTATACAAAAGTAATTTTTTGGGAAGCTAGGACCATGATGATGATGAGGAAAGGTAAATTGTATGAAAACGGCCGTTTAATTTAAATTACTTTCCCATGGTAAACCGGGGAAAAAAACAAACATTTGAGACTTTATTTTTGGGAAGCAAACCATAATTTGAAACTAATAAATAATTCTTAGCATGCATGCAGCTTGCACATGATTTATTTCAATCAAGGTTTAACATGAGACGATGGCCGGGCACTAATCATCATCATCATGAGTAATCAATCAATATTGTAATTGGGTACGTAGCTAGCTTGGCTATGGTGGCATAGTTTTAACACAATATATAAATCGATCAGTTTTAACTTTCTAAAAGCCCATCAAAAACTGACCCACACCCGCCACTGATCTTAACTTTAAGGATATTAATTTCATAATTCAGTTGGGTGGGGATGACTCAGGCTCCATTATTATAATGGCTGATCAGTTAATCATCATCTTTTAAAAATCCAATAAATCCTCAGCTCCAACTTAGACACATTCCTAGAAAGCTGTACAAAACCATGCGAGCACTCAACGTGGCAATGTAATAATCGAACAATAATAACAATATTTAGACAAATAAGGACGACGACGATGCATGATATATACAACAAAGAACGATTTCATGGAAGTTTGTGTGTATGTCATGTATATGTATATATGAAGAATGGAGGAATATTGTCATACCACAACATAGAGGAAAGAAGAGACCAAAATAGTGGGATAGCGATCCCAGTAAGAGTCCGCAAGGGGTGCCACCAGCAGTGGAAGCATGGAAGTAAACCCGCACCAATTGTTGACAGCCTTTGCCGCAGAAGAGTTGCTCATCTTCACCACATCCGTGAGATAAGTCACTAGATTAGACGCCACCCCTTTGAATGCAAACCTCTCCATACCGGATATCACTATATATATATATATATATATATATATATATAATATTTGAATTAAAATATATTCTGATCAGTGATCGACGCAATCAGGAAATTTAGAAACATTCATTAAGTATTTATTACATATGGAAATGCTCCATCGATCGTCAAGCTAGCTGCACATGAAAGCTAGCTGGTCCTAGAATGGATTTCGAATACCCTCGTCCAATATCAAGGGTGTCCAAGTACTCATGAATTTTACAATATGGTTTAAAACGAGAGCAAAGATCGATGTTGATAAAGAGAATAATTGAATTATTACCTATTAGGAGAATGCATGACTTGCTAAGTTCCTTCGCTCTCTGACGTCCTCCAGCCATATTTATGCGAAAGATAGAGAATGGATACTCTGAACAAAGATACTCCCAGGTTGAAGAGCAGCCAGTGAAGAGGGAAATGAAAGTTGAAGCAAACAAATTAATACTTTCTAATTTGTCATCTGTTCCATAAGTACGTCGTTTTCGCACCCAAAATCTGAGTCACCTCAACAAGTAAGCGATAGTTCTACATTCATTAATGGCACTACACAATAATGCAATCTCTAATTTCCATTTACTGATCCTTGGAAGCAGTTTTTCAAGGGTTTTGGTTTTATAGCCTTAATGGGGGACACTAGACAATTCACCAAAGCTAAAGCGCTCCCGACAATGGTTGTGTTTTTTGAGAAAAAAAAAAAGCTAAATCCCACTTTCAGCTAGCTTGGACAATATGGTGTCATGGCGACGTTATCGAGAAAAGAAAATGTCGACATGCAAACAGTAAACCGGGGTTTGATTCTGTGATATTGCACCACTCTTGTGTGCCACTTCGTCGCCACGTGGTATATATCATTGACACGTGGGATGTGTACACATGTACCAGGTTGGCTAGTAACATGTAAGAACAAATATAAATAACCAGCAAAAACAGTTCGTAGTAGTAACTAGTAAGCAAGCGGTTCGTTTATCAACGAGGAGGTAAAAAGATCTAAGTAATAGCATGCAGTTTGCGAGTTCATCATGTACTGACATCATGATTCATTTTTGTGATAATTAATTACCACCAAGCTGAGAGGGATCTAATTGCAAACCATACCCGGCCATTTTCACTGTGATCAAGCATATACATATATGTATATATATAGCTCCACAAAACTTAGACCTCATTGGCCATTTTCGTGAGTGTTTGTACTGCCATGTTGTTATCTTCTTATTTCTTTAATTACCTGATAACCATGCATGATTGATGATCTAGCTCTTTGCTACTTTTGTTCAAAACATATCCCGCCCATCAAAACCATGATCTAAATCATGAGCAATGAAACAGCTAGCGGCTAGCAAGTAAAAGTTGAGCCCTGACACGAAGAATGCTTTTCTGTCTCTGCGTTACATGCATTACGAAGTAACAGTACTAGTACTACTGCTCTGCGACAGATCATCAGGATGAATGCATGCGTTAGAATGAAGGCCGAGTACGAGACACACGTACAGGCACACACAATCTACATGCTGACACACAATAAACATGGTTTTGCAGGGCGAGGGAAAGAGGGACAAGCTAAGGCCGAGAGAAAAGCACTGTTCTGTTCTAGTGCTAGCTGATCGACGGGTATCGGGCCTTAATATTCATTGATATTAACCAAGCTATTTAAGCACAAAATGGACAGATGGCGCGATCATATATAGATAAGCAGCGAGTATAAACCTTTTCCGCTGCTGCTGCAGCTAGGTCCTAGATGCCTCGGTGGTTTAGTGAGGTGGATATCACTTTGTTTTAATTCCAGGCTCCAGCACCACCACTAGCCCGCGGCCAGGAATATTTGATATGTATATATAGCAGTAGTCACCAAATCATATCACAAAACCCAACTCGTCATCACTACGTAGACGTGCATTATAATATTGCTCTTCTTTTTCCTTTTTTTCCCTACCTGATTTGATGTTTCTTGGGCAACCTTTCTCTGCCCTTGGTAATTAAGTTCCGTCTCGGAGTTATATAAATCTTGATCGTGCATACACGCACGTAAGCAAAAATACCAAACAGGTCCTCCAATTAAGTAAGTATATGAGACTTTTTAGCATGCTATTTTTTTAATCTTTTGTTGGTCTAAATCACGTTTAACCATTCAAGGTATTTCAATAATGATGGCAATGACTAATAATGTCCATTAAGATAAATCAAAGAGGAAAATGCTTTAACCATAAAGGATTAGATAAAAGCAAACTCCTGATATGGTTAGGTGTGATACATCATATTGTAAAATTACTTTTATTGATCTAACGAATTTTATAAAGTCACATCAATTTATGGATTTATTTTGTATAATCTTCTTATGTATGTATCAGTTCTGTTACTTATGGGTCTACAAAGAAAGCAAAATAACTTTCAGAAAATTTAATACCATTCAATATCACTGTAATCGTCTATGCTCATCGATCTTTCTTGAAAAAGCTCTCAGTAATTGAAATGTATACAATACGGTTCTACATCTTTTATCTACACATAGATAGTCTTCAAAGGTCAATCGACCAAAAGACATTCAAGATCCAAAAAGCCGATCGATCCACATTTCCAAAGTAACTGATATTGCTAGATCCATCCATTTTCAGCTCGTTAATGGGGAGGGTACGTTTACATTTGCAGAAGTGTGACTGTGTGAGAGCTATTTGGATGGGCTGAAGTTAGTTTTAAGTTTGCTTTTACATGTTGCTTAACTGGGTTGGTTGAGAGAAAGGAGGGTTCCTCTGCAACAACAAAGATCCAGAGTTCAAGCCCATAACTCATCTGTGGCCCATTCCTCAGATTCATGAGATTCAAGCCCAATTTCCCAAAAGCTTCGTTCGAGCCAGCATAGCTCTTAAACCCACGATTAAATTCTGGGCTTTCACGGAAAGCCACTGCACTGCCCTCCGGTAACGTTCAGGGCCAACGACTTGTCTGTCTATCTGTTACTGCTTACAAGTCAAAGTCAATACAGAAAGCTTGACAAAGTCACACATCCAACGGTCAAGATCATCCTATTAGGTCTCTCGGTCCCCACTCTAAAGACCTCATGCGTTTATGGAGGGGTTACTAATACTGAATCCTGAGTATTCTCGGTGTCGTACATCTCTCGTCTCTTCTCTGTAAATTCAACAACCCATAACTCTCTCGGACCGGAAGTCCAGGTCCATCATGGCCGACCACCACCACCACCACCACCGTCCTCACCGCATCTCACTCCCACCGCGCGCCACCACATCAACCACCTTCGGCACCCCCACCACGCCGACTACTATTAACAGACCTTACCCTCCCTACCCCTACGCTTCCTCAACTCCAATCTCAACCCCGTCCAAACACCGCCTCTCCTCCCTCTCTTCCTTCAACTCCAGATCTTCCACTTCTACCGAATCCTCCCTCTCCTTCCTCTTCCTTCTCCTCTTCTCTCTCCGCTCCCTCTATTCCCTCCTCCCTTTCCTTCGGTCCTCTCCGTCCTTCTCTCTTTTCCCCTTCTCTTTCCTCGTCTCCCTCCTCTCTTTCCTCCTCACACTCTCTTTCTCTCTTTTCACCTCCAGTTCTTCCTCTTTCAAAAACCCCTTTAACCGAAAACCTCAAAACCAAGCCCTTTTTTCTCTATCCTTGATTACGCAATCTCAGCTGAGACTTTTGGTCGCCAAGTCCATTCTTTTGGCCGTGGTTTTTCTTCTTCGCTTCCAAGCGCTCCGCTACTGCGGCACAGCTGCGATGATTCTCGCTGAGTTGTCCGGCAATGTCGCTGCTCGGTTCGTTGCCGAGGGGAAAGAGAGGAGTATCGGGGTCCGGATTTGGAAACGGTCCTCTAAGGTTGGTGGGTTTTTCGCTTTGTTTTCTGGATTGTTTTTGTTGTCTATTAGTTGGGATCGGGTTGAATGCTTTCCGTTGTCTGCTTCTTTGGTTGAGAAATTGGGAGTTTCAGTGTTTCCTAGGGAGAATTGTGTGAGGGTTTGGCCAATGCTGCTTCCGTTTCTTTCTGGATTTTTGGGTTGCTACGAGCGCATTTCGATGAATTGGGGGACAATTAGGCAACTGGGTCGGAAACGGGTTAGGCTGATTTCCCTGTTTTTCACAACTATTGTACTTTTTGTACCTGCCGTTATTAGTATGCTTGTGTTTGAAGCTGAGGGAGATAGTGTCTCCGTTGGGAATATGATTTGGCCTCTGGCAAATACTGTTCTTTTTGGGGTGCTTTTGAGTGAAAATTATGGCAATGAGAAGCTGGTGAGTTCCAAGGATTTTCGGAGGGAATTTTTCGTTACATTTGTCTGTACTCTTGTCTTAGAGCTGTTTTATTTTCCTGAGCTCTCGCTTTGGGGATTGCTTCTTTGTGGTTTGTTGCTTTATGTTGCTGTTAGGGAATTAGATCCTATCTTTTCCAATTATCTTGAATTGGGAGTGGAGTCTCCAGAGTCATTTACTACCTCAATTATGAAACCAATACGGCACATTTTGAGCGAGAGGAAGTCCCGGAAGATAGCACTTTTCCTTTTGATCAACACGGGGTATATGGTTGTGGAATTTGTTGCCGGGTTCATGAGCAACAGTCTTGGGTTGATATCTGATGCATGTCACATGTTGTTTGATTGTGCTGCCCTTGCAATTGGGCTATATGCTTCATATATTTCACGTTTGCCTGCAAACAACCAATTTAATTATGGTCGTGGGAGATTTGAGGTTCTTTCAGGATATGTTAATGCTGTTTTCCTGGTTCTGGTTGGAGCACTAATAGTTCTGGAGTCGATTGAAAGGATTTTGGACCCTCAGGAGATATCAACTAGTAGTCTATTGATTGTTTCAATAGGAGGGCTTTTGGTAAATGTGATCGGTTTAATTTTCTTTCATGAGGAACATCATCATGCCCATGGTGGATGCTCACATTCTCAGTCCCACTCCCACTCTCACCATCATGAACAACATGCTCATGACCATCTTGGACATGATCATGAGGATCATGGAAAACATCACGAATGTAGCATTGGTTCCCACAAATGCCATGAAAAGTCATGCTCTGACCACAGTGACCATCATGAACACCACGGCAACCATCCCGATGCCTGTGCTGACAGTCGGAAAGAAGATCACATTAGCGAGGGAACTAACTGTCACAATCACCTTGACCATGACCACCACCATCATCATCAAGCTGCTGATAACCATGTCCATGAAAGCAGTCACAATCACCTTGACCACGCTCACCAACATGACCACCACCACCATCATCAAGCTGAGAACCAAGTCCATCAAAGAAGTCATGGTCACCTTGGCCACGGTCACAAGCATGACCACCAACATCATCATCAAGCTGACAACCATGTTCATGAAAGCTTCCTCAATGGCTCTTCAAGTAGTGGTCACACATTTGAAGGTCAGACTATGGCAGAATCTCATGGTCATAGAGCAGGTTCCCAGATCCACGCACACTGTTCAGATACTCAAAGTTGCTCCTCCACAGGAAATCATGATTCCCAGCCAAGAAAACTTCCATCTGGTGGAGAAAAACCACAAAAAAACCACCATCAGCATATTGACCACAACATGGAAGGAATATTTTTGCATGTTCTAGCAGACACTTTGGGAAGTGTTGGAGTTGTTATATCAACGCTTTTAATTAAGTACAAGGGATGGCTTGTTGCCGATCCTGGCTGCTCAATATTTATTTCAGTCTTGATTGTATCTTCAGTTATCCCATTACTCAGAAACTCTGCAGAAATTTTGCTCCAAAGAGTTCCAAGGATGCATGAGCAAGATTTAAAAGAAGCTCTAAATGGTGTCATGAAGATAAAGGGAGTGTGTGGAATCCAGAATCTGCATGTTTGGAGCTTTACCAACACAGATGTTGTGGGGACCCTAAATCTTCATATCTCAGCCGAAACTGATAAGGCTTCTACAAAGGCACAGGTGTCACGGATATTGCATGAAGCTGGAATCAAAGATTTGACATTACAGGTGGAATGTGTTAGGTAAATGTTGTTGTAACTTCTGTTAATTTCATTGTCGTTTGAGAGGTCTTTCAGTGAGTAGTGAACATCATCAAGTTTCATCACCTTAAAGATGCTGCTGGCTTCTAGAGAAGTGTGGATCTTCTGTCTTCCCCTTGTGTTGACAATATCAACGTGGCCGTGCTTTGTAGATACTAGCCGGTGTGTGATAGCTACTTGCAAGATCAGTATGCTTCTTCCCATCAACTCAGGAAGGCTCACGAATTCCATATACGTATTTAAAAAAGAAAATGGTTAACATTCTAACAGAGACAAAGTTACTTGCTATAGGATTATTTGGTCATATGCAATTTTGCACTCATGTAAAGAAACAAGCAAAGGATGCTGCATTACTACATGGTTGTGACTATTTGCAGGCGTGGGCGTACTTTTGTAGTTCAGGTACATGGATCTCAAAGTTCTATTCATGTTGTATGTGTGGCACACTTATTTTCATGTCATTGGTTGCTCTTGAAATCGCATCTAAGCTGGGTGAAACTACATAGTTGGAACAATTTTGATTCTACATGGTTCTCACTATATTGGATTACAAGTTCACAATATCAATCTCCAATACAGGGTTACCAACGTTATGAGTATGCCTTCGCCAATGTGTACGTCTAAAGTCCACATTTTAGGATGTCCAGCCGTCTTCTTTTGCCCTAACTTGTTTTACTGCATTTGGTTCACCTAAATATAACGGCGAAAAATTATTTTTCAAGTTTTTTGTATTAAATACTAACGCAACGTAACGTAGTGATGATTTATACAAATTTTAAATATAAAAATTCTGTAATCTTTTTGTAAAACATTAGACACCGCTACGAAAAGTATTTTTGTTTTTAACAAAGAGTTCGTATGAGATTTGTCAGTTTAAGTTAAAGTTTACATAGTATTACTTGATGTAAAAATCTGACTTCATATCAGAAAGCATGAAAATATATTTATATTTTGGCTTTCTATAAATATTAAAAAAATTCCTTCATTAAGTGGAATAGAAGCACCGGTAATTTGCAGAATTCATATAATCGCAGCGTTAATAAAGGAATAACAAAACTCGGATTCAATGATTTACCAAAGGGTAATGCTACCGGCCCTCTACACACCACATTTTTTTTTATTTTTTAATAATTTTTTTAAAATTTTTTTGTAGTTTTTTCTTTTTAAATGAATTAAATTCTTCTATTTATTATATATATATATTAAATATTTGATAAAATTAAAATTAAAAAATAAAATAAAATTTACAATTATAATTATGCAAGTACTGTATAATTTTTTTTTATATATAAAAAAAAATTAATTTTTTAATCATAAATTTCATTATTTTTCAAAATAATTACTTTAACGTTTCCACAGTCAATAGTGTACCATTACTCGTATGCAGCGTTTACATTCGCTGAGAAACCCGGATAGGCTCTTAACGTCTCTCTCTTTGAAGTTTGAACACCCGCACTGAATTCAGTTTTCAAAGGCCAAAGGAGAGGAGGAAGAAGAAGAAGAAGAAAGAAGATTTATCTCAAGCTCCGTTAACATTCCGGTATTTGTTTTCTGCAACACCAAAATCGCTTTCTTTGTTCCCTGCATCACAGAAAATACCTTTTTTAAATAAATAAATAAAACATCTTTCGAAATAATTTCATACTTTCGTATGAGAAGCTGACTAATTAGAGCTTAAGATCTAGGGTCATCGACATGGAAAGCTCGGAGGAGAAGGTGGTCGCCGTGATCATGGTTGGTGGCCCCACCAAAGGTATTAAACTCTGCTTCACTTGGAGACTTTCTTTTTCTTCTATTTTTAAGCATTTTTCAATTTTTCCTGTGTTATTTTTCTTCCAGGGACTAGATTTAGGCCTCTTTCGTTCAATACCCCGAAGCCCCTATTCCCTTTGGCTGGGCAGGCAATGGTTCACCATCCCATTTCAGCTTGTAAAAGGGTTAGCTTTTCTAGATTTTCCCATTTCCTTTTGTTTGGTTCACCTGCCATTTGGGTTTTACCAATTTGAAAAATGTTCCTCTCAAATAATTGACAAAAAGCCAAGTGGAATTCCTAAACGAATTTGCAATTATAGTTTATTTAGTTGATTGTGAGGGTTGTTCATCTCTGTGCTGTAGATACCCAATCTGGCCCAAATTTTCTTGATTGGATTTTACGAGGAGCGGGAATTTGCGCTATATGTGTCTTCGATATCCAATGAGCTGAAAGTTCCAGTGAGGTGAACTGTGCTTTGATTTTTCATGATGGTGTAGTGGGTATAAAGCTCTGACAGTCTGGAATTTGATCTTAAATTGGTTTCTTGTTGATCGTTTTGAATCTAGGTACTTGAAGGAGGACAAACCACACGGTTCAGCTGGTGGCCTTTACTACTTCAGAAATATGATCATGGAAGACTGCCCGGTTTAAGCCATGCTCTTTCTGTCCCCTCTTTGCCATCCGTTGTTGGGTCCAACTATTTATCCTAAATTGTGCACCAACTATTTTCGTATAAATTCTCATTACACAAATCTACTTTTGTGCAGTCGCATATCTTTCTGCTGAATTGTGATGTTTGTTGCAATTTTCCACTGCCTGATATGCTTGGTGAGTGTCACAGTTTATGCGATACATGTTTAATGGCTTACGTTTACACTTGTGTTTCCCAAAAATCAGGTTATTATTTGTTGAATCATGCCTAAGATGTATAGAACGTAATTTTTGCAATTCTAATTTCCATCAGAGGCCCATAGAAGATATGGCGGAATGGGAACAATGTTAGTCATTAAGGTTGGTACAAGTACTGCAGCATTATTATGTACATCACTCCCCAATTGGAATGCTCTACGTCACTCTCAAATTGAAAATGCTCTACACCGGGTTTCTTATTTTTTTCCTTCACATGCAGGTTTCTGCTGAATCAGCAAGCCAGTTTGGTGAGTTGGTTGCTGATCCAATAACCAAAGAGTTGTTGCACTACACCGAGAAACCTGAGACATTCGTATGTAGATTGTGCACATTTTGTTTGGGTTTTGTGAATTAAGTTGTTGCTTGATAGCCCTACTGGCTTACTTGTGGTTCATCACTTCTGGCCATGTTTACTTATGGTTAACTATTTTCATGATGTGTAGGTAAGTGATTTGATAAACTGTGGTGTCTATGTATTTACCCCCGACATTTTTACTGCCATTGAAGGTGTGTCCACTCACAGGGAAGACCGAGGTTGGTATTTATTTTTCAAACCCAAGTTATCTAAAGTCACAATGCCAAATTCTTACCAATGGCGAAATGGTGTTGCACAGTGTTCCCTTTTAAAGCCTCAAATATGCATATCAAGTTAAGAAGAAAATTGTTGATTCTTTTGGCCAATTGTGTGCGTTACAATGTTTAGAGTAAGTCACAACAGATATCATTAGTAACAGCTTTACATTTTATCACTTATCAAAAAAAAAAAAAAAACAGCTTTACATTTTATCATATGATAGGAAGCATGAGATTAACTTGGTGATAAAATTTGGGTTTTGAATGATCTTTTTAAGTACTTTAATCCTTGTGGAAAGTATAATTTTATAATCTAAAACACTAGCTATACTGAAATTGAATACTTGTATGTATTGGATTGGTGGAAAGATATTTAAGGTATGATTTAGAGTTCATTTGATGTACCTAATAAGTGGAGAAGCTGCTTGTTGTAGTCATTAAGCTTTCACGTGTCCAAATTGTTTCTTTTGGTGGGGGATATACAAAGCAGTTTCTCCATCCTGTTTGCACTGACTAATTTTACATTAATTGCAGCCAATCTACGTCGCGTGTCGAGCTTTGAATCCCTCCAGTCTGTGACAAGGTTTAATTTTACTACTACTTCCAATATTGAAAAATCGAATTCTGAATTGTTATGCAATGCAAATTTTAGTTGTATTACAGCAAGCACAATGCATTAGAGGCATTGCAACAGTATATACAAGTCATATACATGGAATTTATGCATGATTATGTGGATTTCCTTGGGGCATGAAAGGGATGGCACATTAATGAAAAACTTACTATTTTTATAATTTATTAGTGTTTCTTTGTTCATCTGTTGATTTTTGAAGGCCCAGTTCCTTTCTGTTCTCATTGCTGATTTTTATCTCTTAACAGAACCTTTCCTATGGATTTTGTGAGACTGGACCAAGATATTTTGTCACCTCTTGCTGGAAAGAAGCAATTGTATACATATGAGACTATGGATTTCTGGGAACAGATAAAAACTCCAGGGTAGAATAACTGAGCCCAACATTTTGATTTGTCCCATCATGTCTAACTTTGGACTACCTTTCGCCCATCTAAATCTGTCTTTGAGATTGCAGAATGTCATTAAAATGTTCTGCTCTGTATCTTGCCCAATTCCGATCAGCCTCCCCCCATCTTTTGGCTAGCGGGGATGGCACTAAAAGTGCTACAGTTGTTGGTGATGTTTATGTTCATCCATCTGCAAAAGTTCACCCAACTGCAAAGGTAGTGACCTATCTTCTGCGAAAGCAGTATCCCACGATCCTTTTAGTTGGAAATGTTAATAATAATGTCGTTGACGAGAATCTACCTATAAAAAAAATGTCGTTGATGAGAATTTTAACTATGAGAGACCTAACATCCTTTCATATAATGTGGTTAGATACTGTGGAATCAAATGTGAACGCTAGAAATAAGTCAACTTCAGTAGTTGATTAGTTCAACAATAACCTTTATTGTCAGGGAAAACCTAGGAAAATGTTAATTTGGATGAAAAGAGAGGGAGTATCAAATAAAGTATTGTGTTTTATATTTCATTTTTCTGGACACATCAATCTTTAAAGTAATAGGAGGTCACAACGGAATCCAAAGAAATATGGCGTCCCTTCTACCATTATTATATTACACATAGTGAAGTAAATTTTATAGGAAAAATACACAGAATGTTCTTAATTCATTGTACAAAACATTAGGTGTGTTCTTTAAAGAAGAAAACCTGGAAATAAAATGATTGCTGAGTATTCTGTCTGTCTTGGCCTTTTAGACAAGGAGCACTTGCATGTGAACCCAAGCATCCAACTTCTTTAAGAACCCAATATTGTAAAAGGCTGCAACCCAAGAATCTCCAGTTTTGACTGCCTTGAATTTGCTAGCTTTCACCTTACCCTCTCTCTCAATATTTTTCTGTTGCTTATTTGAACAGATTGGCCCCAATGTGTCTATTTCAGCAAATGTTCGTGTAGGTGCAGGCGTAAGGCTTATAAGTTGCATCATCTTGGATGACGTTGAAATTAAGGTAAAGAAGTGGATACATAATAAGACAAGGACAGAAATTCATGATAAGCTGTTGTGTTGTCTAAAGCTGACGATGATATGTTTTATTTTCTTTTTACAACATTTAATAGAATGTTCTCTTGACAGGAAAATGCAGTCATCATTAATTCTATTGTTGGGTGGAAGTCATCTATTGGGAAATGGTCACGCGTCCAGGCAAGTCCAGTGATGTGTTTCTTCATGTTCTGATTATAACTGCCCCTGAGATCGTTCCAGGAGGCCCTTGATGTTAATTGTAGACAATCAAACCTTTCAATGTATAGGAGAAAGGTTTGTTTTCTTCAAAAAATACAGTTGAATAAATGAAGCTTCATTTTGATCTCTGAGTCATATTTTACACTGGGTACATTTGAAGATTGATTAAAAGAATTTACAGTTTAGTTTTCATGCTCTTAAGAACCTGTCAATTGTCCCGCACTTATGCATAAGTACAAGCATTTCATCCCTTTCAAAATTTTGACAATACCACATCGCCATTTGATTTGTTCAGGCTGATGGAGACTACAACGCAAAGCTTGGAATTACGATCCTAGGTCTGCATCCTCTCCTTCTCGGATTTATATTATACAATTCAATACTATTGATGTTCAAAGGCATTAATTCCAGTGCAATTTGACCTATAATGAGGCCTCCTTTGTTTTCACACATGAGATGAGATGAGTTGATATAAAAGTTGAAAGTTGAATAAAATATTGTTAGAATATTTTTTTTTTAATATTTTTTTTGTTTTGGGATTTGAAAAAGTTAAATTGTTTATTTTTATTTTGTGTAGGAATTTGAAAAAGTTGTAATGATTAGATGAGATAAGATGAAAAGTTTTGTGGAACTAAACGAGAGGCCTCATGTCGTTTTAACTGTATGCAGGAGAAGCAGTCATTGTGGAAGATGAAGCTGCTGTGATAAACTGCATTGTTCTACCAAATAAGACTCTTAATATTAGTGTACAGGAGGAGATAATTTTGTGATTTGAAGAGACAGATCCCGCAATGCCTCTTGTTTTTGTTCTAATTTTTGCCTCTTTTTTCCCCGCTTCCGTTGTTGCAGTGAGGAACAACTAGGCAACATTTTTGTTTGCCATTTTAATTGTCATGTCAGCATAAATTTTTTTATCAACTTAGAATGAAAGAGATTTCTGGTTTTTTAGCCAAATTGATTTCTGAAATCTGGAAACTCTTGACTGAACATTTATGTTTTCAGTTTACTTGCCTACTGCTAAATGATATCCAAATTTACTCGATGGCAACATTGTATATGTTAGTTGAACCAACCCAAGCCATCTGCTTATCTCTGTATTTCTCCTTTAATTTATTTCCGCAGAATACTTGCGTTGTTGATGATGATGTAACTGTCTCAATCAAGCAATATACGACAGAAACAGATGACCACTGTATTATTATTTTTTTCAGAATAATAGCTGCATAGAGAATATCACTAATAAGTATTAAAGCGAAATACAAATGAGGAAAAAGTCGTCCATGTTTGGAGTTAAGTGTAGGTCTGTAAGTGGTAAAACATAAATGCTACGGTCTCACAATAGTAGTACTTACAAAAAGTCATAGATATGAATTTTCTCTCGAGTATTTTGAAACAGCATTGGACAACAAAAAAATTTCATGCTGATATGCTTTAATCAAATTCCTCAGCAAGGTAACCCACCCAGTTCATTGACAACATACTTGCCGCTTCTAAAAACCGTCCATGCCCATCCACAACTTGGACTTAATCACACGTTTCAACTTTCATTGAGATAGCAGACTGTTGATGATTTCTCTCAGGGATGATGCGTTCTATGCAGTAGAATCACTCAGTCACTGATACAGAACAATTAGCATCAGCAAAATTAGTGTATATTCATTGGTGTGATGGCCGTAATTCCAACTTGTAAGCCTGTATTTCCATGGGAGAGATGAGTACGTGTCCCTCTTGTTCAATATCTCCAAACTGCTCGGTGTAACCAAGAATCTGTGTGTCTTCATGCAAAAGATTTAAAGAAGTTGCCTTCGCATTCAATACTGCAAGCCCCTTGAACATGTAGAACAGATTCACAGGCTCATCAGCAACACTGGTGCATTGAGATCTGCCCTTCCGACAGTATGAAGAATCCCAATGACGCCTCTGTAAGAGCAGAATGAACCTAGAATCTTCAGGTGGCTGCTGAGGATATTTTAAAGGCCGAGGGACCTTAAAGCTCACAATATGCAAGTCACATGGCAAGGGAGCAGCTAAAGGGGAGAAGGATCTTGGAGGTGGTCGCACAGATAATTCCAGCGACTTCTTTGCAATGAATGTATGTAATGGATAGTTCAAATGAGCACCAACACAATGAGAAAGAAGAGAGGGGCTTAAGTGAAAATTATTGGAACCCAAGCTTGGAATGGAGGAAATATTGGATTCTACAAGGATGTGGAAGACTACATTCATTGGATGATTATCCATCACTCCTTGCCCAAGACCGCGTCCATCATCTCTAACCAATCGGCGATCAAGCATGATCTCTAGCCATCCCTCTTTAAGGCTTGCCACACCCAAAGACTGCCGAGTATGAACAGAAAATCGCTGCCCATTAGACCCTTGCATGAATGCAAGAGAAGGCATAGGGTAGTAATTTCCCTGCAGTGGGATCTTATCATATGTCTCTCTCCGACTCATCTGAAAGCCATTTAGATCAGAGTAAAAAACCCTTTTGTTATTGATATCCGTCTTGTATCTAACTATTAATTCCTTGTCATCAAAATCGGGGCCTAAAAGCTCAACATGGTATTCCTTCTCAATGAGTAACTGCTGTATAGTATTATCTCCATTATATATACGGGTGCTGTGGGAGACGGGGGGTTTCTCCCATGTTGTCCTTGGATAAGAGGATACTTCCTGCATCAAATGACCCTCTACGATCACCATCAGCCCACCAGCTTCGATGATAGATTGTGCATCGCCATTAGGTTTGAATAGGTAAGCCCCACTTCCCCAACTAGAGTACATGCCTATTTCTTCACCCACAACATTTTGGGAGCCATTCCTAAAGATTATTTTCTGCAACAAGCCATGTCTGACATCAAAAGTGAGCGTTTGATGCCAATTCTGGATTTCAGCTACGTCACCTTCTGCTTTTGAGCAAGCATAAGGAGTGGGACAATGTATGGAAGTAGACTGGGAGAAAAATTTTATTTTTGCTGGTTTTGCCTTCTCACATTGACCAAATCCATTAGCAATGTAATATGTTTGCAGACCCAAGGCAGGAACAGAGACTTTCCAGTGGACACGGTGCTTCCCAGTAAAAACCCTGCTTTTGTTCTGCTGCAATTCAGGTGAAATTTGGCTCTCAACACATGTCCAATTTGAGTCCAAAACCGTAACATCTGGCCTGTTAACTATAACCATCACAATCTCTTCTCTTGTTTGCTCCAATGGATTAAAAAAGACCACTGAATGAAAAGTTCCTTCACGAGCACTGATTGCCTTATGCACTGGTTGAACATCATATTTAGATCGCACCTGTTCTGGCTCAAATTGAGAAGGGTTTTGATCAGCTTTCTCTGGGCGGATACCGAGCAGAACTTCTATAGCTTTAGACATGAAAATCTGCAAATCCTGCAAAGAAGTATGCATCCGAGTTCCATAGTCCCGAACCACATGATCCTTAGCAGTACCAGTGACCCCATCATGATGCTGGAAAAGAGCCAAGTTTCTTCTTGCAGCTGTCAACTTGTAGGAAAACCCTACAGGCAACTTTTCACACTGCGATCTCTGGCAATATCCAAGTAATAAAGCCATCAGCATCTCCGTGGCACGTAGTGTCTGCTCTAGCACCCGATCAACAGCCTTGAAGAAAGGCCTTGAAACATAATAGCCACTCCAATAGTCCTGTTGCCTATCAGCATAGGTAAAGAAGTCGCCTGATAAAGAAGGAAAACCCTCAACCTGACCAGACCCTATCTCACCAGGACGTGAATAATTTATCCTATCAGTCTCGTCGCGTAGGGTTCGGAAGTAGTCTTCCAAAGTACCAAACTTCACATCTGCATTTAAACTTGGATTAGAATTGATATGATCAAATAGCAACTCATAATTCCTAAACTGAGCTTCTGCTTCATCAATGCTAATGTAACGAAAATCATCCCCTAGAGGAACAAGAAGTGTATTTGTTCGGTAGAGGGTCGATTTCTTTTTATATTGATCTAGTAGCTTCAGAGCCCTCTCCTGAACATTTTCCGAATTGGTCTCTACTGGATCCTGTCCCCATGGGCAAAGTTCATAAGAAAAGCCATGCATCCGAGCAAAGTCAAACTGGCAACAAATAGCAGGCTCTGGCCCACATGTATGTGGAATATCATATGAATAGAAGGGCATCATGTGTACAAAAATATCAGTAGTTTCCTCGGCATCCCAGCTCTGACGCCATATGTACTCCAAATTCTTATGCAGTGCGAGTTCCTTCTTCAGCTCATAATGGGTCCTCTGGATAAGCATATTCTCAAAACCCATACGGCGGAGAAGATAAGCCATGGTAGGTGAGTAACCAAATGGATCTATTGCCCAAGCATTTTTAGGAACAGCCCCAATTGTGTCCTTCAACCACATATTCCCCTCTGCCATCTGATACAAGGATTACGCAAAGATCAGGGCAGCTGCTCAAAATGGGATAATAAATTCAGGACAAATTCCCGAATGAATGGTAACACACCCACCCACACAGTCCCACACACACAAAGAGCAGACTGATTCTTTGACCACAGATATTAGCTCTATGCAGCAATATATAGTTAGTTCCCCCCTGCAAGTACACACATGCACACGCACGCACGCACACACATATCATCTACCAGAAAGTATGCCACATTATTGTGTTTTTTGGGAAATAAAAATAAAAAATAAAAAATGTGGATTACCGAACATACAGCTGTATTGAATGATAGAATGTACAAAACAGTAATACAAAAACATAATAGCACCCAAAACCAAATAGTTCTCTGTCACCGCCCTCACGTGTTAATTGACTTGTCTGTTAATGTTTCATATGACCTAACCCAAAGGAGAGGAGAATAATAATGAGGTGTAAAATATAATTCTTAACACCACAACAAAACAAGTAACTTAAAACATGCAAATGATCTCACACAAGAACAGTAGTCCAACAAGCTTAAAATTAGATAATGTGTAAACTTAAAATGCAATAAAATATCAAAAGATAGTGAATCATAAAGAATAAATTAAACGAAACAATGAGCATTTCAAAAGCATCAATGTGATCAACTTGTCAAAAGGTATATTTTAGTTATATTAAACAAAACTTCTACCATTGCCATCAATCAGACCTAGTGTCCTGATAACGTAAAAGTACTTTACACAAGAATTACCAATACAAAAAAGCACTTGTGCCCCATATGATAAGGATAAGAGTAGGTGGTGTATGGGATCCCACATTGCTTGGGAATGAGAAGTTCTTGCTCTTTATAAGGTTCCAATGGGGCTCCAATTGTATTTTTGACTAGTCTTTTTGGAGCATAGGCAATGTGGTTTGGGCCTTTTATTGGGGTGTTACAAATGAGATCAGAGCCTATCCCAACCAGAAATGTTGGACTTGAGCCGTGCCACCTACAACGGATAGACCCGACGAGGACGTCAGGAATTTAAGGTGGATAGATTGTGATACCCCATATGATAAGGATAAGGATAGGTGGTATATGGGATTCCACATTGCTTGGGAGGGAGAAGTTCTTGCTCTTTATAAGGTTCCAATGGGGCTCCAATTGTATCTTTGACTAGTCCTTTTGGAGTATAGGCCAGGTGGTTTAGGCCTTCAATTGGGACATTATAGCACTTTACACTGGAATTAAATTCAAGATTTTCACTCTTTCCTTCTTAAAGGAACTGTTCACTGTTTAAGTTTTAACCTATTGGCGAGAAAATGAATGGTTGAAACAATCATTTTCGGCGATAAGTTCTGGCCCTTGAAGAATATTATATGAGGAATATACGAAAACAAAAAATTAGGTTATTCTTCTGTACACTTTGACTATACTTAGGTCTGTCCTTTTACTAATAAATTTCTATACTAACTTCTTGTAAAAAAAATAAAAAAGTCAAACTGAAGATGTCCTGCACTCAATGCAAATCACAGCTGATCGGAGCTTAATTAATTCTAAGATGAATAATTCTAAAAGTAAATATATAATATGGTGAAACCTATGACAAAAAGTTTTCAGCTTACCTGCTCAATAATGGCAAAATAGTGTGAATTAGCCTGCATAAAAAAGAATGATATGATAAGTCAAGCTTCCAGCTCGTTAGAACAAAATATCTTTCCCCAAGATTAACAATTTGGGAAAAATACCTATAAAAACAAAAACTTGGAAATGAACTTGGGCATCAATTTATCTATACTATGCATCTAAAATCCCAACTAACTGTATGTAAGCTCATATAAAGCCATGAACGTTACCTCATCATTCATTACCCAGCCACCTCCTACAATTTCGAGCTGCCCATTCTTTACTAAATTGACCAGTGACTCCCTTTTGCTCTCTGAGGCATCCTTCCACCATCTCTCCAAATAAGACATTTCTTCCCATATAAATTTGCGTTTAACATCCTGCATCTTCAAATACGTTAATCCCGCAACAAACAAAAAACCTAAGCATATTTTCTTTTCTCCACAATATTATAGTCCCAAATAACTGTTGCTAACAACAATAAATAAATTCGTTGGGGTCCCTTGATATTTCAAAAAGGCCATCATAACAGCAATAAGTTCTCTAATTAATACCCCAGAGTATCCAAACATTATAAGAAACTAGGATACAAAACCATCTCTTCGGCTTCACTTGATCTCTAAACAGAAAAGTCCAAAACGAAACAGTGAAGCCTTTGGCATCTTTAACCTCTTTGTAATAGTGACAAGTTCATTAATCACTTCAAACACGCGCGCACATCCTAAATATATTTCGGTAACATACAAAACATCAAAGCTTCGAAACCAATTATTTGATTCATCAGCTCCACTGTAATTCAACGCAAAAAGAAAGAATAAGAAGGAAAGAGTAAAAGAAAAGCCCACTTCACCTTAGAAAGCGTCTCAACAATCGTATCAAGTATGCGCCTAGACTGCCTCTCATAGTACTCCTCAACGGTGAGCTTCCAACCGGGATCGTTATGCGAGTGAGGAACCACAAACACCTTCAACTTCTCGGAGTCCCACTCGTCCCCTTTGTAGGACACCCTCCACCCTTGCTTCCAGGGCCCACCATCCACATCTTGGAACTGAATCGTGTCGTACAAATCCTTCGTCGTGATGTCCACCGTGGATCTCAAAACGGCGTCCTTGGCAGCGGATTCGGACAACACCGGTTTCCGGTAAACGGATTTCCGGGGTCTGGGGAAGCGTGGCGCCTGGGATTTGAAGTGGGAGGAGATGGGCCTGGGCACGCCGTAGCGGAGGACGACGAGCAGGAAAAGGAAAAGAGAGATCGCGAGGCAGATAGCCAAGAAGTTGGTGAAAATGAAGTTGCGTATGGACAATCGGCGGCGAGACTTTCGGGGGAGCTTGGATTTGGGGGTTGGGGTGCTCGATGAGGGGAGCAAGGTGTTGGCCCAGCCCCCACGCCGGGTGCTAAAGGCCATTGCCGTTGTTGGAGAAAAACAGTAGTCTCTCTCTCTCTCTCTCTCTCTCTGTGGATGACTGTGTCTGCGTCTAGACGTGTTAATTGGGTGAGTCTTCTTTTTAATTTTTCTTTAGTTGTTTTGAGTCTTGGACTGGTATTTATGTTAGGATACCGCTGCATCCAAAAAAATATCACACAAAAATAATATTATAAATTGATAAATTTTATCTAATTTATTAGATTTAATTTTTAATAAAAATAATTTTATAATTTAACTAATCAAATTAAATTATATTAATTTATAAAATTATTTTTATAAATTCTCTTTATAATTAGAATATTTTCCTTTATATTTACTGAGATATAGATGGGATCTCGTGAAAATAATAATAATTATATTTAAAACTTTACATTTCACAGCATCACGTGGTCTTGACAAAATGGAGGAGACTTTTGCGGTTGGAAAAGTCTTTTTTTCCATTAGATATTTTCGGGTTAGATTCTTTTTTTCTTTTACTTAATAATTAAATAATTATATTTTAATAATATTGTAAATTTAGTTTTTTTAAAAAATATATGTAAAACAAAAAACACACACACACGTACAAATGAAATACACTGTCAAGGGCCTTCAACAGTGGCTGTAGAGCCACGTTATGCAATTTTTCTGATAAAAAAATTAAGCCGTTTACAATTATTTTATAATTAAAAGCAGAATAAATGATAGTTTTATAATATTAAAGTTTATTTAAAAAAAAAAACTGTGGGAATATGATGGAGATAAAATTAATTATAAAATAATAATAAAATATATCTTTATAAATTAATTATAAAAGTATCGTTATTTTATAAAAATATCATTCATTTATAACAAAATTATAAAAACATTTATGTTTTTGTCATCTTTCTCCAAAAAATCAATAGATGCTACTTCTGTTTTCTTATAAAATACAATCAAATGTATATTATTTTTTTTAATGATGCAACACTTCATAATAAGTGAGAGTATTATGTGTCTATATTTGTTTTTAATCCAAGGGAGATAAAAAAGATCTAAAAGAAGCCCATGAAATCTATAAATCTTATCTTGTGCTCTATTTAGATGAAGTTGGCGACTCCAATATCAGTAATGGATGAGGGTATAATCGACCTGATTCGGTATGGTTTTAAACATTTGTTTTAATAATCAAATCAGTATATACTGATTTTAGAAATTTAAGAACCAATACTATATTGACTCATTACTGAAATCAAAACTTTTAATTTTTCAGATTCTATAAATTATTTATATAAGTAATAATATGATGTTTATATAAACTAAATTATTAGTCTATTTATATTATATTATAAGTATATTATTTTATAATAAGTAACGCATACTAATATAGTATTAAATTTAACTACAGTTTATATAAGTCTTATACTTTTTATACGAGTATATATGATCAAATGTGTAAAAATATATTTACAAAAATAATATATATTATAATTTATTATACCAAAAATGTATTTATCATTGATATATATATATATCAAAAGCACATCAATAACTTATACCGTAAGATTTAAGGCTTGTTTGGAATTGCGGTAGGAGTCTTAAAAAGTACTTAAATATTCATAAAAGATCTTTAATGAAAAAATTAGATCGTTTAGGTATTATATATTAAAGTACTTTTAATCTTAAATAAACTAAAAAGTACGTTTACTTTTCCTCAAATGTGCTTTTCCGGATAATGCATAACGTAATTTGAATTTTAAAAAGACTGTCAATGGATGAAAATATCTATACAACTTTAAAATAATTACAACTTTCAAACTTTCAAGAATATGATCATAATCTTTAAAAATTTAAATAATTGTCATTTATATCTCATAAAGTATTTTTTTAATTTGTTTATAAACAAACGTAATATGTTTGAAAGTGCTTTAAACACGTAGTTACTAAACAATAAATAACTTTTTAATAGTATAACTTATTATTTAAATTATAAACTATAAGTTCTAAAGTTATAAGTTATATTTCAAACCGCAATCCCAAACATGCACTTAATATTATATTAATTTTATGTTATAAGATTAAAATTTATATATTATATCAAATGTTATATTAAAAATTATAAGACTAACTTTATGTTATATAAAACGTTACATTAATTTTATGTTTTAAGATTAATAGGCATGAATTATAAGATTAAAATTTTATTTTATGTTAATTAACAATTTAGCATGTAATATCTCTAATATAATATAAAAAACTTATGCATAATATATATAAACCGGTTTTTGTTTATAGCAACTGGGCCGGACCCGTTATAAATCATACCGAACCCACTATTTTGGTCGGTATGACCTGATTTTTGTTTTTTTTAACAGTCCTAGTAATGTAGATAGAACCTTGACTAATAATTTATTTTATTTTTTATAATTTCATAACCATGCTAGGATGTTTGTGGTTTTATCATCTCAGCTTCTATCTTATACTTCAATTTAATTGCTTTAGATATTGCATATCACCGTACAAAATATTGAATATTATGATATTCAACAGGTCCAAAAACCATCTTGACATATCATTTACATTAGTCAATAATCAATTAGGCCGCGATCTCACAAATCCAAGATTAAAACAAGGATAAGTAACTTATCATCTATTGAGTCGTGCTATGTTTATAAAAAAAAATTTATTAATTGATGCAATTTAATATTATTATAAAACATTATAATAAAATAAATTATACTATATGACATACCATATTAAATTAAGTTAGTTTATAAACTTTATTTTATAATATTTGTAGATCAAACATTTATATTTAGTATTATATATATAGATAATTGGGTTGAGTATTGAACTTTTAATTTTATTCAAACAAAAAATGTATTAAAATAATAACAATTTCACTTTAATCTAAACACGAAGTGACAATGTGAAAATATTGTCTTAAAGGTGTAAAAAAATGTTTCTTAAATATTTTTTAAAATATTGTTTTAAAGCTGTAACAGTGGCAAAATACTGAAAAATTAAACTTTTAATATTAGCTACGTTAAAGATGCCAATGACCCGCCACCGAACCAGGAAGCGAAGCCCAACAAAGGGCCGAAACCGAGTTGGTCCAAAAAATAGAGCAGATTTCAATTTAAATTCCTGCGAGCCAAACTTAAATTCCTGCGAGCCAAACGACCATCCTCCCTCCCAATTCTATCTGTAGATTCGTAGAATATATCAGGAAAAAAAGAAGAAGAGAGATTGAGATGGAGAGATCAGAAACGTGTTGAATCCTCCTTTCAGGTGGCTGTCAGGAGCAATGTCTTCTCTTGATCTTCAAAATCCCGAAACGAGGCCACCCGCTTACCACCGCAAGGAGAAGTCTCTCGGACTTTTGTGCTCCAAGTAATTAAAATCTCTCCATATCTTCATCTAACTTACTTCTGCGTTCTATTTTCCTTCAAGTTTCTATTTTTTTTTCTTAATATCTTTAATGGTTTTGATTTTTGATTCAATGTCACATTCCATCAGTTTCTTGAGGTTGTATAGTGAAGAAGGCGTCGCAACGTTCGAGCTCGACGATGCAGCTAGCAAATTAGGTCTTGATCCGATCTCTCTGATTACTGATTCCTGTATGCTTCTTTTACAGAATAAAATTGTTGCCTTCATTCAGTTACCTTATGCTTGGTTGCCGAGAAAATGGAAGAAAAGCTATCAACCTACTTGTAGGGATCTATATGGAGTCTGCTTTTCCAGAAATGGAAAATATTCAAGGGAACGAAGCCGGAAAGGATTGTTGTTGATAGGCTTTGTGTTCTCGATTCAAAATTAGTGGAAGTTATAAGCTGAAGATATTGACTCTTTGTTTTTTTCTTATTTCATTTTTTTCTCGGTAGCCAAAAAATACTAGGAGTTGTTGATTGCATCTACTGAAATCATTCGAATCTGCAGGAGTTGAGCGGCGCCGTATGTACGACGTAGTCAACATATTGGAGAGTATTAGAGTAAGATTCTATGCTCTTCTCGTCCGACAAAAATATAAAAATAAATGAAAGAAGATAGTTCTTGAGTTATGTGTTCCCAAAGCTCAGACTTCGGTCGGTTTTCTGCCTAAATTGCCGAGTTGATGGCGTAGTCCATTATTTTTAACAGATTATAGCAAAAAAGGGGAAGAACCAATACTCGTGGAAGGGTTTTGGAGAAGTTCCTCGGGCTTTAGAGGAGCTAAAGGTAAATTTTAAAATTGGTTTTGTCACTCAAATTTGAATGCTCTGGCTTTGAAACCGTGAGACAATGTCTATTTTTATCCATTTACAGGAAGACGGTGTGAGAGAAAAATCCAATCACTTTGGCTTCTGCAATCCTGTTGAAGTATGTCAGTTCTATTATTTGTTTTTCTATTAAAAATTTAGAAGTCTTTCTGCTTGCGGAGAAAACTCCAAGAAGAAATTAAGGTGTTATACTGAAATATGCTGACAGATTTTTCATTGCTTAATCTCTTACTCAGTTTGGCCTTAAAAATTGGAGTTCTGGATTTCTTTTCAAATTTTCTTTTATGAATACAACAGCAAAAGAACATAAGGACCAACCTTCATATCCTTTGTATTTAAACAGAGATCGTGTTGAAATTTTAGTTTTTCTCATAATTTTTGTTTGAGTTATGCTGATTAGGTTTCAAAGAACATTGAAAATGGAGTGCCTTCTAGTCTCCAAAATAATTGGGAGGCCCGGTCTTCAGCCTCTTTGAGAAGCGGTGACCTCTATTTCCTTTTTTTTTTTTTTTTATTCTGTGTCTTAGAAACTGAGATCATTGTCCACATATATAAACTTAGAATATGTATTTGATTGACCTCAACTTTGAGTAGGGGATGGTTTAAACGTTTAGACTGGCCATGATGAATTTTTACATTGACTAATTTGGCATCATTCATTTCCATAGACAACAGAAGGGACAAATCTCTAGTGATTCTCACTCAGAGCTTTATCAAGCTTTTCCTCTGTTCAGATGTAAGGGGATTTTTATTATGGTTTTCCTACAACGAATTTTTCTTGTTTGTGGGCTTGACACTGTTTTTTTTTTCCTTCAGATAGATTTTATCTTGCTTGATGATGCTGCGCATGCATTGCTGGGTGATAACCATGACACAACAGCTTTGAGAAGTAACCGACCTTACCAATCTTTATCATTCTTTTGAAGAAAGTTAAATTGAACTTAACACTAGGTCTCCTTCCTGAAATAATTATGCAGCAAAAGTTAGACGACTGTATGATATTGCGAATGTTTTTTCTTCCATGAATATGATTGAGAAGGTAAAAAAAGACCCCCTCGGTGATTGTAGCAAGTTTATCTTCTCGTAACACTACATAATTTTCTTAATCAATGTGCAGACTCACTTATCAGAGAGTAGGAAACCGGCATTCAGGTGGTTGGGATGGAAAGAGAAACCCAAGAATGGATCTGATACGCCTTCAGATCTGAATGAATCAAAAAAGAGACTGTTTGGGATTGATATTACAAACGACATCTCAAAGAGAAATAGGGTGGAGTCTTCTACAAATTGGATAAATCAGACGGTAATAGATGTGCCAATGCATAACAGACGTGGTGATTTGGGAATCGTCCATGATGGGATCAAATTGAAGCAGCGTTCAAAACACAGCTCAAAGGGTATAGAATTTGGCCCTTTTGCTCCTGTGAATGTGTCCGGTTTGAAAGATCCAGAAGGGAGAAGAGTGATAGAGTTACAGGGAAACTTGACTTCAACTTATCGTCCTCAATAACACAACCAAGGTGATTTATAATTTGTGTCTATGATTTTGATACACGGGATATAGTACTGCAGAAGTCTAACGAAAGTTTTCATGGTGGATTACTTTGAATGCAGCAGATGTTCTTAAGTTATTCTTGCTTACCATGTCAAATGCTGATTTAACTGATGTCAATTATCATAATATATTGGATTTGCATATGTTTGATTGTCTTTGATAGTGGCTTGTTATCGAAAGTGAAATAAGAAATTGCTTCCAATCTTGATTTATGTTCTAGTTGCTGGAAAAAAAAGTTTTTTTCTTTTTTCATTTTTGTTCTTTTCGGTCATTTGGGACTTGGGAGTTTTTTTCATTGAATCAGGATGTCGACTCTTCTCCTTTGAACTGAAATTTAATTTTAGAAGTATAGTTCATCAGCACATTGTTCTAAAATATAACTTTGCCATACTGTTTATGGTTGGCAGACATCTCATAGGTCTTCCATCCCATTATTGTGTAGTTTTCCCTTTAATCTATAATTATATGTCCAGATGCAACAAACATCCCATTATTTCTACTGCGTTAGAAAAAATTAATCTCATGCCCCGATTACATTACTGATAATTTTCATTCCTAAAGCCATAGAAAACTAAAACTTGTTTCATGATGTTCACCTGTGTCATACATGTAATGCAGCACTTAGTTTTGGTAAGATAAAAAAAAAGGTGCTGTTTACCTGAACATTTCGGACCTGGGAAATGGCATTGTCGACATTCTCTGTTACAAAAGGGATAATAAGGTAACAAAAACTCATCTAATTTGTACTTACTGTATCGTTATATGTAGGTAGGGTACAAAGCCACAATATTTGTGGTGCTAAGGTGCTGTGGGGACAGACAAGCGACCCATACTCACCACTTGTTGCTTGGCCCACTCCCCAAAATTTTTGATTTAGTGAAAAAAACACAACCTACGATTGGCACGTTATTTTACGATTATCCATTTTCAATTTATGCTGAACTAGACTTCATTTCGTCAACTGTATCAATATTATATAAAAATAAATATATAAATTAATGTAATTTTATATATTAAATTTAATTTATAATAAAAATTATTTTATAATTAAACATATTATGTCAAAATTATATCAATTTATAAATTTTAATAAAATTTTTTTATTTATTATTTTGTTAACGATTATCTTTTATCGCGTAAAATAAGAAAATAATTCTTTTTCCTTTAAATACCCGTCATGGCATGAAAGTATGTCATAGACCAGTCACCAGATAAAAAGTTTAATAAGGAAAAAAAAAAAAAACTATGCAATGTCGAATCTGTAATTAAGCCTAACAAAATGGGCGAATTCATTCCGTCACAATAGGAGCCAACAAAAATCTCGTGCAGTGCTAAGATGGATGGATGGATATCAGGATGATGAAATAGCAAACAAAGAAAGAAAGGGAAAGATTCGGAGGAGCCGTGAGAGCAGCCCGTCGAGGCATCACCAACAAGCACTCTGAAAAGAGAGAGAAAGAGCTCTCTCATTCTCATATCTCAATTCATGGCTGCCTCAGCTGCTCGAGCTCTCGTACTCTCCCACCTCACCGACCTGTCACTCAAGCCCCTCCGCCCCAACCAAGCACCGGCCTATCTATTTTCCCGCCACCTTCTCGCCACCAGAAAACGCCGTCTCTCTTCTTCGGCCTCCATCTTCAGCTGCCTTATATCCGGCGTCGATGGTGGCGGCGTCTCCGACGACTTCGTCTCGACTCGGAAGTCCGGCTTCGACCGCGGATTCTCAGTAATCGCCAACATGCTTAAGCGAATCGAGCCATTGGACACCTCCGTTATCTCCAAGGGCATCTCTGATGTCGCCAAGGATTCCATGAAGCAGACCATCTCCACCATGCTAGGCTTGCTTCCATCCGACCAATTCTCCGTCACGATTAGGGTTTCCAAACGCCCCCTCCATCGCCTTCTCGTCTCCTCCATCATCACCGGGTACCAAACCAAATTTCTCTCCTTCAGTTTCAATAAATTTCAGAAAATAAATCGTCCAATTCTGACTAAAGAAATATTACAAAAAATTGTATTGGTGTTAGGTATACGCTGTGGAACGCTGAGTACCGTATATTATTGACGAGGAACTTGGAGATCTCGACCAATAGTACGAATAATAGGTCGAATTGTTCGGAGCGGCGCGAGATTTCGGAGGAGGAGAAGGAGAGTGGGGAGGATAGGGATACCGATATGAGAATTGAGGATTTGAAAAGTATAGGGCCTCAGGTTTTCGGGGATTTGTCGCCGGAGGCGTTGAATTATATTCAACGGTTGCAGTCGGAGTTGTCTGATGCAAAGGAGGTCAGGGATTACTTTGAATTTCACATAATTTTAGAATTGTTAGTAATTTGGATGTTTAATTGACAAGAGAAATCTTTGGAAAACGTTCTTCGAGTTTTGGTACTGTTTAGTTAGCGTTTTTATTGGTACTCTCCTTTTGAAAGTTGCTTGGGGTTTTTTAACTCTGAAGGTAAGATTTACATCATTACATGTGTGTAATCCAAAGTAAAGCAAGACCTTAGAGCTAATTCCATTCCAGGTAAGCAAGCTTGCGTTTCCTAGGTCTCTTCCCAATGGAAGATCTTCAACTGTTGGTTCCTTGATTTGCTTCTTGGAATTAGTCCTTTTCAATGCACTTGCAGTTGCGCAATATCAAATATAATATCGTTTCAAATGCTCGTGTGTTTTCAATGACCAGCCTTTCATTTAGTTTGCAAGCTTAATGTACCATCAAAGTAACTTGCTGTTTTCCATGCACTTTACTGTTACAATCAATTATATTCCGGTTTCCTTCAACCATGCACAAACTGTAAATTGTAAATTAATACAATTGCTACATACACAAAGAGATTACACAAATAAACCCGCAAACTGATTTTCATGAAATCCGTTAGATCTACTTTGTAATAAAAATAATTTTACAATCTGATGTACCACATTAAACCATATCAGTTTGTGGGTTTATTTTTGTGTAATCCCTTTGTGGCTAAAGTATTTTCCATAGAATTAATATTAACCAGCTCAATTGAAGAAAGATGACTTATATCCGAAGTAAATTGCATTGTTTCAAGTGCCTCTTGCATGATTAGATATCAAGGTGCTTGATACTCTTGCTGGAAGCTGACTGGTGTATATTGTATCAGGAACTTAATGCCTGGAAGCAGGAAAATTTGCAAATAGAAAATGGCAGGGGAAATAGGAACAATTTGTTAGAGTATCTGCGTTCCTTGGATCCTGATATGGTGATGACCTAAAATTCCTTTGCTAGTAGTGTTCCTCTATACTTTTTCTAGTCTCCTGCAATCTATTTTCCCACCAGTTTTAAGCCTTCATTATATCTGAAAAGTCTTCTCTTTGCAATTGATTTATTTCAACAGGTGTCTGAACTATCTCGTCCATCTTCACTAGAGGTTGAAGAAATTATCCAACAACTTGTTCAAAATGTATTGCGTACATTCTTCAAAGAAGAGAGGACTCCTGATTTTATGGGAGGCCCAATCAATGGAAGTACTGACAACCACCCTGATGGGGGCGATGAATTTTCTGGCACTATAGGCACTTCACGTGATTACCTGGCAAAGTTGCTTTTCTGGTTAGTATTTGTCATTTTGACTGATTCTGTTGCCAATCTTGGCCAAAATTCTGTCTTATTAAGTGGATCAATTCCCGTCTGGGTATATTAACTTTTTGGCCATCAGGTGTATGCTGCTGGGTCATCACTTAAGGGGCTTGGAGAACAGGTTGCATTTGAGCTGTGCTGTTGGATTGTTGTGAAGAGAAGAAAGCGGAAAATTGTATGTTCTTTTCTTCTCTTTGTTTTGTTCTGTTTTAATTTTTCAATTCTTCTACGTACAGTCGAGTGGTGCAAACGGTGGAGAGTCGGCTAACGCCACATCAGCGAGAAATAAAAAATAAAGAAATAAAAAAAATAAAGAAGAAGAAGAAGACAACACCCAAAATAAGAAAGACCATGTGGGTATCGTCTTTCAGGTAGGTCTTCTTCTTTGTGTTCGTGTTCAATCGACAAGCAGAGGGCGCAAAGAGTTTTGAGTGCAAGAGGTAGTAAGAGTAGCAATGGCTTCCTTATTAGCTGCTCTAAATTTTTGGATGCTAAGGCCATCTGATCCCCCTTCTCCACCCATTCTGAAGTATCCATCTGTGCTCAATTCCTCTTACAGCCCTTCTCAAAGACTCACCCTCTTTCACCTCGATACCGGTAATCTGCCAAGGCTAAACTCTTATTTCTCTTTACCTACATTTTCTTTTCATCTGAAGCCTTTAATAAGAAAACCCATTTGCCTTTGAAAGGAACTTTGTAGTAGATTTTTCTTTTTCGTCCCGGGAAAATGTAGGAAAAGAAAGAAGTGCAGCGGATTTTCTTTTCCTATTTGGAATTTAGTTTCTTGGTTCCAGTGATAAGAAGATGAATTGATTATTTTGGGACTAATAATTTTGAAAGATGATAGACAGGGTTTGTCTGAAATGAAAAGCGTGCAAGATCATTGGCAATGGAGTAAGGTGGCAATGTGGGTGAGAGGAAGAATAGATTCTTGAACGGAAAAAGAATCTTGAACACAAAAAAGAAGATTGGAGAAAATTACTTCAAAAACCTGAGAGGAAAAGCACCTACACCTTATTCAGAGAAGGTAATAGGGGGCTGCTATGGGTGAGAGAAAAAAAAAGGCCAGAGAAAAAGAAAGGGCAGAGGAGGGAGGAAGAAAGGGAGAAAGTGGGATCAGCTTTGTTAGACGATTGCATCCCGACTCCCCACAACGACTGTATATAGAGTTTTGCTTAATTTTTTCCCCTTACCTGTGTTATTATTGTGATTAATATAGAAACCGCATTCAGTAACTCTGTTCATGCTCTTGCTTGTTTCATCTCAGTTTACCAACTTGCGGGACTCTAGTGGCGGTGGTGATGTACAGAAAGCAGGGGGTGTCCAAAGAAGCTGAGAACGCGACCCGACCCAAATGCTCGGAGCAGCCAACCCGACCTTTTGTGTATTATAATCATTTATATTTTTTTTGCCACTTGTCATATTTTAGTAAGTTCTTAAGGTTTTACTACCAAACCCAATTTAATCTTCATCTTATCATTGTTCTTCTCGCACTCCTTTTTCCCTTCTCACCTCCCCAACCTTTTCAATCCGTGGACCGTCGCCGTCTGAAACTTCCAACCATATGTTAATGTCAGCCGCCCGCAGATTTCAACATTTCTACAGCAATAAGGAAAAGATCTTTCTTTTTTAATGTGTGAAACATGCTATTTATTTATTCAATAAACGTCTTTATAATACAACTAAGAGAGATTTTTCTTTTTCGATTTGTTTGGTTCTCGCCCTACTCTTACGTACGTCAAATTCTTTTTACCATTTCAAGGTTTGTGGTTCATGCGTGGTACAGTTATATATATAGGAAGCCTGCCTCGTTACGTATTCCGATACCCTTTTTTTAATATAATTTGCTGCTGCAATCACTCATGATCCAAGGACCATATGCGGGACGCTCAATTGATGGTGTGTTGCTTATGCGCCTAGAACTACGCTTGAGTATCCAAAGTAACAAGAAACTACTTATTATGACCTTGAGAAGTCGAAGATGAGTTCGTATTCTTTACGGAGACTTTTATCAAGCACGTAGACTTTGAAACTTTGGGAACAAAACCTGGACTGCTGATAAAAGTTCAGAGAAGTTTCAATTATAAAATTCATATTGCATTTCCGTTCAATTACACTGCCAAAATTTTGTCCCAACCAAAAACCATGAAGAGGAAAAAAGAAGAAGAAACCGATATGTAATTTCCACCGAATACGAGTGCCTCTCTTGAGTCTTTATACAAAAAATGAATATTGACGACTGTAGAAAAAATAAAAACAATCATAGTATTCTGTGCTAGAAGAATATATATGTCCAGTAGCTAGTGTTGTTTACGCCTTGGCCTGGTAATGATGGTGATGAGGATGGTCACGGTGTTTGTACTTTGTAGAGATCGTAAGGAGCCCAAAGGTAATCAACTGCGCATGGTGTCCTCCCATCGAGCCTAGCCCATGGCTTCCCCTTACCGCTCCAATGCAGCAAACTAACAGGACCTGGATGCAAAGACCTGCAACTACTCACAACATTGTCTCCACCAAGGCCGTGCTGGTTCCACCTATGATCAATTGCCTCAACATCTCCACCAAAAACCAACAAAAATGGCGGAAGAGAACCCAACTCATATATCCTCCTCTCTTTCTGAACCTCCATCCATTTCTCAATCTTCCTCGTGTACTCACCCTCTCTCCATCTCCCCAAATCCATCACCATCACACCCGTGTTGAAATAACAGGGTCTTTTCCCTTTTAGAACCTTCGAGAATTCAGGGTCGGACCAAAATTCATCCGAGAAGTATTTGGTGAAGTTTGCACGACAATATTCCGGAGCTCCAATTGTTCTTGATCCAGTTAGAGGAATCCTCCAAAGCTTCTGAATGTCGTCGACAACAATGACATCGGAGTCCAGATAGATTACACGTTCAACGCATGGCTCGAGTATATCGGCCAAGTAACTTCTTGCATAGTTTAATGGGTTCTCAAGAGCCCGACGAATCGAGGATGATATTATCTTATTGACTGTACTTTCCTTGAATATGTAAACCCTGTAACGCAAAGAAGGGAACGCCGACCTTACTATCCTTGTAAGCTCAGATATGTTTTCTAAACTGGAATCAGAAGCAATAAAGTGAAAGAATATATTTTCAGGGCAAGAAGTGTGTCTGAGAACTGAATGTACAGCCGCAACAGACCCTCGCAAGTACTCCAAATCGATCGTCATGGCGACGTGAACAAGCGAAGGGTCACACGCAAATACCATACTGTTTCTGGGAGGGGCAGCGCATTGGGGCTCGTTTTGGTACTCTGGTGCCTCTGAGAATTGCATAGACATGCGAAATCCAATGGGTGCTTCGTCGCCAACACATGTCAGCTTGTTAGGAAATGATCGAATTGCATCGCCAGAGGATAGAAACATGAAAACCAGAATGGTCACAGAAAAAAGAGCTCTCGGCATAAACATTATCAAACTATATCGATTGGGTCTCTACGTTTAGCCTTCCAAATACTCAAACAATGAATGAAATGGAAGTGAATATAGAAGAGAACCTCTAAATATATAAATATAAGATACAGACACGGCATTTGGAGATGGTCAAGGAGTTCAAGAGGCATTTGGAGATGGTCAAGGCGAGACAAAGTGGAACAGGTGTAGTCACGACTCACGTGAATAGCAGAGAACCAAAACACGACTGCCCTTGATGGGAGAGTTTGGCTGGTTTGAATGGGCTGGGTTCTTGGAATGTTCTTCGTTTCTGCTTTGCTGTATTATTATAATATTATTAGTATTATTATAATATTATAACTCAACTTGGGGAGCTTCGCGGAGTCCACCTTTTGAACATGTGGCCACGTGCTATGAACAGATTCCATTTAAGCGTCGTTTGCATGCCCTCTAAATTGTCCTTCTTTAGACAAATCTTATTATATTGTCCTTCTTAATTATACTTATCTCTCTCTCTCTCTCTCTCTCTCCGTGTATTGGAAGTTGGAAGGTCGAAGTCAAAAATCAAAATTGTACGGTCTTTATTTTAGGACTGCTTATATGTAATTTTATTTATAAAACTTTTTAAAATCATTAAAATATCTCACTTAAAATGAAGTTTTTTTTTCTTTAACAAATGACCTGCACATATAATCTTCAAGTAAAGATAGTAAATAGAATTTCTCTACTTGCAAAAATGAGAGACATTCCATGCAAATCAATAAAATTTCAAAAATTAAAAAAATAAAAATAAAATTATCTCATGGCCAGGGTACTATAGTAATCAAGATGCTTAAGCAATATAATAAGAGTGGCTGTACATACGCACATGGGGATTGGAATCCCGATAAGCGTAAAAGTTTTTTTTTTAATGTATTTTTAAGATATTTTGATGTTATTAAAAAAAAACTACCTTAATTACTAAGTAAAAGAAAAAAAATTTGCACTTGTCGGATCCCATTTATGACTTTAGCATTTTTGATACAATAATCCCATTTAATATAGGATAAAGTCAACACGTGAGTTGACCTCGTGTAAGTAGCTTTAAGCATTCTCATTAGATTGGTCAAATGTATATTTAAATTTTAGTTAATATTACATGAATTTGCATTTGCCTGTTCTATTTAAATTTAATATTTACATTGGATTATCCATTTACTCTCTATATAATAATAAAATATTATTAATTTAATAATTTTTTTTATCGCATTTTGCAGTTCTAACAATTATATGTTAATAATAATTATATTTGTTGGAGTGAAAAAGTATTATTTTAATGTTTGATAAAGTTATTGTAGTCTTTTCATATTTGGTGAACAATAGTACGTTGTTATCCTCTCCTGAGCAGATCCATGATGAAGCTATTTCTTACTTTTCTCAGTTCTTGGATGCTGGTAGTCGACGTGATGAGCCGTTGTTGGCAGAGTTAGTCCAACCAGTTATTTCGCCGGATGATAATAATTTTCTTTCCCATGTTCCTTCTATTCAAGAAGTATATGATGCTCTCTATTCTATTCCGGAAGATAGCAGCCCGGGTCCTGACGGATTTGGATCGGGTTTCTATCGATCTTGCTGGCACATTGTTGGTATTGATGTTGTTGAGGCTGTGGCAGAGTTTTTTCAAGGTATGGCTCTTCCTCGTTTTTTTAATGCTACTTTCTTGGTTTTAATTCCTAAGGTGGAGCACCCAACGAGCTTTGATAAGTTTAGGCTGATTAGCCTTTGTTCTGTGTTTTATAAAATATGCTCCAAAATTTTGGTGAACCGTCTTTCCCCTTTGCTTGCTAAACTTATCTCTCCGGAGCAAGGAGCTTTTCTTCCGGGCCGCAGTATTTTTGAAAACATAAGCATGACTCAAGAGATGATTCATTCTATCAATAAACCATCGCATGGTGGTAATGTGGTTCTCAAGATTGATATGGCGAAGGCATATGATAGTGTGGACTGGTCCTTTCTGGTGCATGTTCTCAAATCCTTCGGGTTCTCAGATTTTTTTTGTATGTTGATCAGTCATTGTATTTCTAATCCGTGGTTTTCTGTGGTTATGAATGGAGTCCCCAAAGGTTTCTTTAAAGGTGGTCGAGGGCTACGGCAAGGTGATCCTATCTCTCCTTATTTATTTATTTTAGTTGAGGAAATTTTTTCGAGAATGATAAAAAAACAGGTTCATTTGGGCAAGATCATTCCGTTTCATCATTCGAGGGGTTCCCCTATTATTTCTCACCTGCTTTACGCTGATGATATGGTGCTTTTTTGCAATAGGGGAAAGGCTTCTTTAAGAGCTATCATGGAGGTGTTGAAGACTTATGAACGATGGTCAGGACAATTGGTAAATCAAAGGAAATCCAATATACTTTTTTCTTCACAGATTTCTCTGTCTAGGCGTCGGGATCTCCTCTGTCTTACTGGTTTTATGGAAGGAAGTTTTCCTTTCAAATATTTGGGTGTTCCTATTATCTTAGGTAGACAGAAGATTGCTCATTTTGATGACTTGATTGCTAAAGTTCAAGTTAAGTTGGAGGGTTGGCAAGCCAGATTGTTATCCAATGGGGCTCGGCTGCTTCTCATCAAACATGTGCTCCAAAGTATTCCTGTTCATAGTCTTTCCATCTTAAGGACTCCTAAAGCCGTCCTTGAAAAAATTCAACGTATCATAAGTACCTTTTTTTGGGGTGTTAAAGATGGCAAAGCTAAGAAAAAATGGCGCTCTTGGGATGATATTTGTAAGCCGATATCAGAAGGTGGTTTGGGTATCCGTAATCTAAGAGAAGTTCAATCTTCTCTTCATATGAAGTTAGCCTGGAATCTCTTGAAAGGTAATTCTCTTTGGTCCAATTTTTTTCATGCTAAATATGTTGGCAATCGGCACATTTCTTTGGTGGATCCAAAAAAAGGGTCTTTGTTTTGGAAGACTATTTTGCAAAGTATTCCTCTCGTGCAAGCTCATTCTAAATGGAAAGTGCGGGAAGGAAAACTTCATTTTTGGCTTGATAATTGGCATGATCCTACTCCTTTATGTGAGAGTATTCAGATTTCTGATATGCCGAATCTTAAACTGGAAGATTGTAAAACTGAGCTGGGTTGGAATATGGAGTTATTTTCTCGTCTGGTCGGTCACCAAAAAGCTGAGGATATTATTTTGCAGCTGGGTAGAATTAAAGATGGGCAAGATGTGATGATTTGGCTCCCGAATGCTGATGGTGATTTCTCTACTAAAAGCGCGTGGAATTGCATTCGTATGAGGGGTTCAGAATTTCCTTGGGCTAAATGGGTATGGAATCCTGCTCTTCCAAAAAAGATTTCTATTATTATGTGGAAAGCCATTCATGGATGTCTTCCAGTGGATGCCCGCATTCGTGATATTGATATTCCTATAGTTTCCCGATGTGATTGTTGCTTGAATTATGGTGATGAGGATCTTAATCATGTTCTAGCGAGAGGGGATTTTGCGGAAAAAATTTGACGAATATGCTCGGTTGTTCTTGGTGTTCCTGTGATGGAAGGTAGCTCTTGGAGACAGAGGGTGGATTGCTGGCATAGGCGAGCGAGTAATTCAAATCGTCCTGGTCAATTATTTGGTCTTCTCCCGGCTATTATTACTTGGCGATTATGGGGGCGTCGTTGCAAGGCTAGGATGGAAGACTTGAGGGAATCGGTTCATCAGGTTTGGTGTTCTATCAAATATTGGGTTTCTTGGATAGCTTTAAAACTTAAAGATGTAAATGGGCTCACTCGTCGTGATGAAGCTATTTTAAATTGTTTCAACATGCCTTTAAATTCTCCGAGGAAGGATATTGTCATTCCGGTGACGTGGAAGCGTCCTAATCCAGGTTGGGTTAAGCTGAATGTGGATGGATGTTCTCTTGGTAATCCCGGCCCATCGGGTGCAGGTGGTATTATTAGGGATTACAAAGGGGACCTGGTTCGCGGGTTTTCTGCTACTACTGGTCATCATACGAACAACTTTGCAGAGGTGATGGACTTACTTCATGGGCTTCGGCACATTGATCAATTGGGGTTTTTGTTTGTGGAAATTGAATTGGATTCCATGTTAGTACTTAACTGGTTGAGAACTCAGAGATGTGGCTTGTGGTATATGGAGGATTATTGGGAAGAAATACAAAGTCGGTTAGCTAATCGGCATGTTTCTTTTGCTCATTGCTATAGAGAAAGCAATTCGGTTGCTGATGGTTTTGCTAAAATGGGTGCTAAAGGCTTAACTGGTTCCTGGAATTCATTATCAGAGTTGCCGGCTTCCATTAGAGGTAACATTAGGCTTGACAGAGGGGGTCTTCCCTATATTCGGAAAGTTCGTTGATGTTGCGAGGCTTATTCTTTCCAGGTATGTTTTTCTCCTTGCCTTGGTTTTAAGTTTATTTTGACATTTTGTTTGTGCAGGTTGCAGGTTGTCTCTTTTTGTTTTGGTCTTGTTTTTTTCTTCTTGGTTTGGTCTTGTTGTTGTGTTTTTGTTCTGATTTTGAGGTCTGGTTTTGGTTTTATTTTATATTTGTATCCTCAGGCCTCAGATTGTAACCACAGTTTTCCTCTGCCACAAGTGAGGGTTTATTAATAAAATTGGGACGGGGTCACTATTGGACATGTGACTTTCGGCTCTTTGTTAAAAAAAAAAAAAAAAAAAAAAAAAAAAAAAAAAAAAAAAAAAACAAATTTTAGTCATCCTTAAACTTTGGCCAAGCCAAAGATGATGCTATGAGAGAAGAGCTCTCTGTATGACATCAGAAGTTTTTTTTTTTTCCTTTCATTTTTTTGTAATTAACTTGCACAGTCTCAACAAGTCAAAGGAAAGGGTAGCATTGCCCAGAATTTGGATATACACGGGCTATGCGTTTTTCTTGGAATGAGTATGAAGTTCACAAGAATTTTTGGTGAACGAATTATACAAATGGGAAAACATGATGATGCCGTTCCTATCCAGCCATTCAGCCAATATATAATTAAGAAGATATATAGAAACAGCCATCAATTTAAGAAAAGTGAAGCAAGAGAAACATGCGCCATTTTTATCATCTATCATCAGCCTTTGGGCCCGCTTCTTTCTTTGTTAAGAAAGAATAACTTTGTAAAGAAAGAAAGCATTCAACACAAAACAACGAAGGTTCCACAGGCAGGTGTTCACTGCAGATGCAAGACATCCACGAAGCGTTTGTTTTTTACATAGAACAACATATAGTCTCTAAGCTGAAAGAGTTCTGCCATTTCCCATATCTTGGATCCAGCATTAGGCCCGTGGTTATTAAATGTGGGTTTGGAGAGAAGAAGAAGAAGAAGAAGAAGAAGAAATGTTCCTATTTACAAAAAGAGCAATGATAAGATTTGTACAAAATGTTATGCATCCAACCCTATTAGTATTTACAGTGGCTTAAATGCCGCTCATTTGCCGCCCTCACGACATACTTCCATCCCCGGGCCATGAACATCCCCTTCACTTGTCATTAGGCAAATAGGTGTACAATATAATCACATTCCCGCACAAAACAAAAAAAAAAAAAAAAATTAAAAAAAACTTGTCTGGCTTCAACGCGCCAATGACCTGCAAACGAGCAAAAGCAGGATGAGTCCCCAATTACTACGCACAGTGCTTTGCAAGAAGGCCTAAAAGTTGACTGTACAACATTTAAAGTGTGCAATCTCAACGTCTACCTCTGAGTGTTCGAGTGGCACACAATAGACTGCTATGCAGACAATAAGAATCTGTGGAACCGTTGTACTCTTGCCTCACCACGACTCGAAGATGTGCCTCTTGATGAATTTATTCTATTCCTTCTAGGACGGAAGAAGAAATCCTCTGTGTCCAGAACATAGGAAATCTGGCCACATGATACATCAATGAATATGAAAACCAGAAGCAAACTAGACATGCTGACAAGCATAAACGTAAAGCACGTGAGGCTCTAAACCATCGATGATTATGCCTCAAATGATTCCAATTGTTAGGGTATCATGCTGTCAATTCCAATTAATATTATCTCTGTAACCTACCTTGATACTAGTGATTATTGTCACTTTTGAAAGTGTTTTAACTATTAGTACAATGTACTTCCTTTTCTCAAATCATGACATCCTGCAATATAGTGCCTAGTGATCATTTTGAACCAAACATATGAAAGCAATGCAGCTTTAGGACAAGAGCAACATCAAGTGAAACATAAGATTTCTAAGACCGCACGCTTTATTATACCTTTGATGAGTTGCAAGCTATTTTACACTCCAACCCATGAACCGCATGAATACCTTCCATGGCCATGCATATGGCAGAGCACTCATCTAGGCCTGCATATGCTTGCTTGTTTCTGCATATAAATATAACAAGCAACAGGTTACACCCTCAGTAATCAACAAATTTCAAAATAAGCTTGTTTTTGCGAACATAATAGTAAGCAGAAAGTTACACCCTGGACCTATTATGTTTCCTCAGACATGATATTGAGCTCTAATCAAATGCTTATATCCCGCCCCCCCCCCCCCCCCCCCCCCCCCCCCCCCCCCTCCCTCTCTCTCTCTCTCTCTCTCTCTCTCTCTCTCTCTCTCTCTCTCTTTCTTTGTGTGAGAGGTTTGTTGGGAGAAAGGTTAGAAAGGCATACAGAATGAAGAGTTGAAATCACTAGACTATAAAAATGCCTTGCATTTCTTTTCTATGGGATCTCAACTGAGAACCAGAACTCTACCAGTACCGTCATTGGAACAAGAAAAGAAACATTGCCGAAGTGTGTATTTCTGAAGTGCAAGATTACTACCTTCGTAGCATGATGCCGTGTGGCTCCTTTTTCCCAGGAAAAAATGACAGATAATCATTATGCAGATAAGCTGCAAAATTAGGATCCATGGAAACTGCAAACACTTCAGGCTTTTGACTGATGCTGTCCATCAGCTGGATGGACAGCCGGGAGGTGGCAGAGGACTGCAGAACACACACAAAATCAAGTCTGTGCAAAACAGTAATCTATGAACTGAAGCAAATACTGCATGCAGCAAATACTTTACTTTTTTTAGGGTGGGTGTTGAGCACAAAGAACTTACACATGCCAAACGATATATGTTTTCCTCGTGAAGAAGAACACGTGCATTTTTGTAATATACAGAATCAATTGACTTCCCAGGCTTCCGGGATTTTTCGTACTCGTACAATTGAAGAAGCTTATTGTCAACCTCATCAGCTACAACAGTTTGAAGCTGCAGCAAAAACTACAATTCAGAACTTTTGGTGTTAATAAGAGATGAGTATATCTAAAAAGCAATGAGCAAACCTGTTTGACTAATTTATAGATTAACTTGTCCAATGTGAATAACACATATGACTGGTTTCCGATGATAGCACGGCATTCATCCTCGAACTTAGCATTATCAGCAGATCCATCAAGTAAATTGTATAATGCATTCATAAATCTGCAGAACATGTGTATGATGCAGCCAAAAGTATTATGCATGGGCACTACAAATTTTAAATAGAACTTAAGATGCCGCATACTATAGTACCTGGAATAGAGATCTGGTGAACTAGCATCATTTGAAGTTTTCCATTTCATTTCAGCACCCGTCGAATTCAATTTTGCCGATAAAATCCTTTCATATAGTATCTGGCAAATTCAAAGAGGGTAGGTAGATCTTAAGCATGCTGAAAAAAATAAACAAACTAAACTCTTAACTAGAAAAGTAAATGCTTGAGCTTAAGTGAGAAGGGCCTCTTCGCGCTTGGGATGATTTTAGGAGTGGAGTATTCCCTTTGGCTATATAATAATGTGGTTTCTGGAAATTTAAAACCCGATTTCCTCCAGAAATTCTCTAGCATTAACTAATAAAGATTTCTCACCTGATGAAGCCTAAAAAGTACATAGAAATTGTCGTTTCCATAAAAAACTCGAGAATCTTTTCTTTCTTTGTCAAGAAATGCCTCTGGCACGTGCCTTGTAAGAGGCTTCACAGACAGAAGAAACCGTTCTGGCAATGGTAACATGCCATCCCCTCCAGCAACATGTCCACCAACCATTCCCTCAGCCTCGCCTTCGCTCTCAGCCTTACCGTCAGCTTCATCAGGTTCTACATCCTCCTCCTCCTCATGCTCATCTCTAGAACACTCGTCACCACCAGACTCGCTGCCTGAGACATCTTCACCAGCCTCAGAAACATTTTCACTGTCCTCATCATCAGCATCCGCATCATTCTCTCCTCCAGCATTCTGACAAATATTTTCCTCTACATTCCCAGCCTGGTATTGCCTAATTTGTTTTTCCTTATCCATAGCCAGCTCAACAGATTTTCCAAAGGCAACAAAATTATCCTCCTCAAAATCACCATTAGGCGATAACTCACCCTCTTCTTTTTCAATTTTAGAGGGTCTAGTAGATGCTTCATGATGTCTATTAAGATTGGTTCCTTCTGTAATCATTCCATTTGGCAACAAAACTAGTTTGGCACCATCACCTCCCTGAAGCACCAAAGAGGGGCATACAAACATGTTCTTATCAATAAAACAAACACCCCTTATAATGAACATATGTCTTACTGATGTAAAGTACTTTTGCTGAGGCAAGTAGAGTAAGAATTTCCAAGACTCAATTCATACCTCAGATGAGGGTACCACACCAGCATTAGCTCTGGATACATGGTCATCTTGAATGACAGTGTGACCAAGTCTGGATGGAGTTGCATCACAACCTTGAATTCCAAAGAAAAAAAAATCTCAATATCAGCAGCAGTAAAATATACATAAAATAGGAAAGGATCCTAAAGATAATTAGGCCAATCAATCATTTATCATAAGTAGGGTGAAGGATACAAACTTCGGAATTAACCCATAAATACGAACCTGAAGTCACCTCCAAGCTGGTTTTCACATGACTAAATTCTGGTCCAATTGCAAACGATGGATTTGAATCAGCTATTTGTTTACCAGAGGCAACTTGTGTGTTTAATCCTAACAATTTATGAGTCACATCTGTATTCTTCAGCTCTTTATCTGGCCAAAGTGTATTACAAATCGTATCATCTCTACTGACATTATTTATGCCAAGATAATTATTTTCTTTAGCCAAGTTCCCATTTGCTATGGTCCCACAAAACTTCGCTAGATCTGGCAAAGTGTTTTTATTCTCATCACTACCAGGTTGCTTAGAATCCATTATGGCAGCATCATCACCAGGGCTTTCATCACTTTCTCCTATGCTTGATGCAGTGCAGTTTATGGAACGTCGCTTAGATTTTCCAACGTCTTCGGTATCCTCTATATCATGAGGACGAGAAGGAACACCCAACATTGGCTCTAAGAAGGTAGTCCAAAGCCTCATGACTTTATTCACCTGTTCTTTGGTTGAGCAAACTTCTTCACATGAATATTGGACAAGTTTATACAAGTCTTCATGGATGCTAATATCAGAATATTCAAATTCCAGATGTGGAACTACAAGTTGCCTGTGTCCAGCAGCAACAGACAGAAGAAAATCATCCTCCTTTTGCTTCGTATCCTTCAATTCCTTGATCTCAGCCACCAAAGCTGTGTAGAAAAAGGAGGAACTATGAAAATAGGAAGGCCGATGCAACAATAGTTATAAGAAGCAACAAGTATAAGCAACTCCCTTATATAAAAATGTAACATTTCCACTGGAAGATGTCTTGATTTCACTAAAGCTCACTCACATTTTGTGCTCAAGTTCTTTGAATCTTGTTGTTTGAAATAGAAGCTGCGGTGATCAAGCGACTTGTAGTGGTTTTTGGCATAGATTTCAGCCCAAACCTTGTTAAAATCAGAACGACACCTTGTCCACTCCTCTTGTTTCTGCTTTAGGCGAGTTAGTACAACAGGTAGTGCAACAGTTGGACTTTTCCGCAAAATATCCATCACATCAAGCCCATGATCACCATACAAACGTTCAATACACCTTAGATTTAAAGCTGCAATGAGTAAAAAAGCCAATATAGTCAGAAGCAAACAAAAGTATATAGCTCCAACAAGTCTTGAAATTTCACTGGGCAATACTTAGCTAGTAAATACAAACCAGTGAAGTACTCTTCAATGTGGAAAGGAGTCTCCAAATTGACATTATTTTCATTGACACGGTTCAACAATTCCTCCACATGTTTAGCAGCTGAGCTGACAGACTCCAACAACATGTCCAGCTCAAATCTAAATGTAAAGAAAACCATCGTTACATACCATAGAATTTGGGGGAAAAAAATCAGAATTATCAAGTTCCACCCTTGATGAAAGGTGTTAAAAAAAATACTAATAATTGCACAAGCCAGATCATGCATTAATAAGAAAATGAAGAAATCAATGAAGAACTAAATCAGATCCCCAAACTCCTTTTCGTCTAGATTAATACGCAAGCACCGAAAAAATCAAAAGCCAACATAAATAAACTCTACAAATAAATTAAATGCTGCATTAAGAAATAAACAAGAAAATCCAGGACTGATGAACTACCACCAAGTCTTTTTACCTATCATCCTCACATCTGAATAGATTTTCTTCATACTGATTTCTACGCATATGTTTAAAAGAGTAGTCCTCACTACCAGAAGTAACCGATACCCAATGATCGTTCAATACTTTAGCCCCAAGCTCTGACCTCTGGCTTGCTAAAGGTATAGGATACTGCAAGTGATAAGCACCAAAGCGTGATGCATAATTTAGTAAGTAATTTGATTATGTTTATCAGGAAGCATATAAACACCAAATAAATAAATAAAACTCTCACATCGTCTGGCAGAAGCCTGTAACTGGGGGTACAACGTTCACAAGTGGAGAGGTCAAGCTCTTGAATGGATTTATACATATACTTTTCCCGGTACCTTTCCTTTTCTTTAGCTCCATCAGTTTCACGCTTCTGCTCTTTGTCCTTGTCCTCTACCTTCAATGATCTGGTTATATGGCCATCATTACCCAATGATTCTGCAATCAACAATTTAGCTACATCAGAGTTTACAGAATTTAAAAGAAACTTCAAAATGTTTGAAAAATTTTCCAGCAAATTAAATTAAGCCATGTAAAAGATCAAGTTCTTCCTCTAAACACAAATATAAGACAGGTATCAAGAAAATAATGCAATCTACAATACAATGACAGAAAAAAAAAAGGAAAGGATATTTCGGTTTACGTACTTTTACCAATAACACCAGCAAGAAAGCCATCTGCAATGAAAATTATAATCAGAAACAACCTCGTGGATAAGGAACTGAGCAAAAAGAATGTAACTAATGGAAATATTCCACAACTACCAATATTCTCACAGCGCTGCAAAAATTCATTGAAGCCGTCCATAAGATCCGAATATTTTCCAAGTAAATCAGTCACCTGAGATGAACAGATTTTGAACCAAAGTGATTTCAAAGATGTTGCAATAGCATTTGCAGATGTCAATCTATCAGATTGCCAAACTAAATTCAACAGAGACATCAAATATTTCAACAATCGATAGCTTTATGACTTATACAGGACATGAAACAGTGGTTTGGCTCCAAGGTCTTGTCTACATACATTAATTAGAAATACAATCGATAACATTAGTTCACCAACAAAATCCTGAAACGTCAGACATATAAGAGTAATCTTCTACTCGATTACTCAATTATAATTCATGCCATTATATACCAACTGTAGTTACTTGATGGCGTAGAGCAAAAGAAAACCCAAAATGTAATAATTCATTCAGATGATCACCAACAGTTCAAGGCGAAATGATTTTTAAAAATCTGATGAAATACAACATTTTCCTTCAGGTAATGGTGAATTACACACACGTGTGTGGAGCAAAAGTGCGTAAAAAATAAAGAACTTACTATAATGATTAAGCCAATACGGCACTCCCACCCCACAAAAAAATTACAGAATTGACAAACATCCATATGCTTCATAATTAGACACGTGCACTCTAAGTGATTTTATATGGAGCTTAATATTGTTAAGCTCCTAACAATGCACTCTAAGTGATTTTAAATGTGCAGAATAATTGCAGAAGATAGTCTAAGACATACCAGAATTTGTAAGTCATTCCTTTTAATTATTCCATTGCTATAAATATTAAGGCACTTCAAGAAATCCTGGTAGTCATCTGAACTTCCCAACTTCTCCTTAACTTTATCACAGAAAATGAATCCTTGGTTGCACATGTCTGGAACAAAAAGTAAGAAACCACAAAATCATGAAGTTAACATGCAATATGATAACGCCACTAAAAGCTAAATTTTAGGAACAACTAGATGCCTTTAATGACTTACTTTCAGTGTTCCAAAATCCCAATCAAGTATCAGATTAAAAAACAATAACAAATATATCTAGCAGCCCCAGTGTACTATTAATAAAACCCATTATGGATGCCATGATGCAGAATTTTTCTTTCACATGATAATAAAGATAAAGCCTATTAATTTTTTACATCTAAACAGCTGTAATATATATTTACACACAACTTGACTTATGCAAATTGTTTTATTATTATTATTGTGGGGGAAGGTGTGCAAGGAAATTTCTTACATATGCCTAATCGATTTTGACATTGACCAGAGCATCCTGGTTAGGTGTGACTCATGTATACTGTGTACTTGGGCTATGCCTATTATCTTATATATAAAATTTCCTGATTGCCTATCACAACAATAATTTTTTTTTTTATAATTCAAAACAATAATGATAGTATATATAACAGGCATGTCAATGTGACATGTAACAATTTTATTTATTTATTTTTATATCCGTGGGTGTCCGGGCCAGCTTGCGCGCACCTCGACTAATCCCATGGGACCCTGAAGTTAACGGCCAAGTAAGCCTCTAGTGGCCCTGAGGGGAATCGAAATAGTGACTATTGGGGAGCAAACCCAAGGCCTGACCAACAAATTAACAACTCCTTCAACTAAGATCCATAAAATCTATGTACTTGTATCTGTGATTGTCCAATCAAATAGCATGATTGACTCACTCTTTAAGGTATCTTTGTCTTCATAAGAAGGAAAGTTTGCATGCACTCCAAAACCTTCAACCTTCCTTGCAGATTTTCTTTTGTCAACAAAACGCTGCAACTTGAAGTCCCTATTATTATCGTGATCAGGGTCTCTTTCATCCTGATCACGACTTCTCCTATCCCTACTGTCCTTTTCAGTATGTTTCCTCTGCTCCTTGTGCATTTTCACCATTGTTTTGTCATCGTCTAGCTCAGGATGATCAACACCAAGATTGCGATCGGCATGGGAAGTAATTATCCTATCCCGCCTAATACGTTGCTGAAAAAAATGTATTTGTTTGCTCACAATTAAGATTTTGTTGAAAAGAATAAAACTGGGAAACAGGAAAGGGAAGGCATAACTCAACCTTGTCCATATGCATTTGTTGCAATGCAGGTGTGCCAGAGCTCCGCTCATTGAAACGCAGAAATGAGTTTTGGAGAAGTGGAGTATTATGTGCAGTGTCTGGTAGAAATCTTGTGAACTCATCAAGCAGATCTGGATGGCCACCAAAAAGTGTGGCAACCTGAAGATTGATAAGACAAAAACCACTAAGAATTTTGAAATTACAAAAACCACCAACTTTCCAAAAAAGCAAAGATGCATAGCAACGACCAGAGCCATAACATGTCTTTACCTCATCGTAGACCTCATTTATGTCTTTGTGCTCCTTCCGGTACATATTCAAAATGTCCAGGAATGCTTTATAAACATGTTCATCATTTTGGAAGCGCTTCTGCATGAATGAAATTCATTGTTAATCTAATAGGAACCAACATTTACAGTTGCGATTCAACAGAAAGAAAATATTTTACCTTTATCTTGTTTACAAAGCTGATAGCTTCTTGAAATTCAACTGTCTTCTTTGGCGGAAGAGCCTCGTCTTCATCAATGGTTATCTCAAAACCCTTTGGCAAGAAGGTGTTAAACCCAAAAATCAAGTTGTTATGCCCTTTAAATAATTCCTTCACTCTTGCGATGACACCAACAGTGTCAGTTCTGTGAAAGAAAAAATAATGGCTTAATCAGTTAGCTTTTAGATTCAAGCCTTAATGAAAGACATCGTTCATAGGTGCAAGGCATGTACCTTTGTGCCTTAAAATCTTTCATGACCTCAAGGAACATGTCATATTTTTCCCTCTGGTCTTGAAACATGTCCTTCACTTCCTTAAGATATGTCATGGCATCAGTGGTTGTTAGTTTCTGCGAGGTACCACCGAGACCACTACCTACTCCCCCTCCTTCTCCCCCACCGCCTCCTCCGCCCCCTGGGGGTTGGGATTGCCCATAGCTTCACATGGAGAAAGTTATTTTTTTTTTTAATCCCAGGCAGTTAATATATATCGCAAAGTTATTCCACAAAAACAACATATTCATGAAATCTATGTACTCCCACGAAGGTACAAATATCTAAGATCTTATGCCGAGTCTCAGTCAACTGAACACTCGAATTATTCCACGAAATTTTTCCCAAAAAATAGAAGCCGTTTGCCTCAATTAACTCAAGATTTTCTCGCTGAAACTTTCCTCCACATATAAATTAGCGAATTAAAGTGAATCAGATAACAAGCCCCAGAAAAATTCAGCAAACACCATGACAGAAAAATCACAAAGCAGAATCGTTAATGGAGAAAATATCGAATACAGCACGACCACCAACATGATCGAGTATGTTTATACACCCCCCACCCCACCTCGGATGAAAGATTTATCAGCAAACCATACAAAACTAACAACTCTAGTGAGAAAGGAGAGGGGGGAAAGGTAAAAGAAAAAGAAAGTTTACATAGGAGGAAACTTACGAGTCCGCACGTGAAGAACTAAATGGCCGCTTGAATTGAGAAGGACCAGCGTAAAGGTCGTCTTTTAATCTCTTCATCCCCACCAAACGCAACAAACTAATCCACCACCGAAATCACAAATCAGCATAGAATGAAGAAACTAAAACGCAAAAAGCACTTTCTAGAAATTCCGAGACAATACCATAAAACAAGACTCTCTCTGGCTCACAGATTTTCTAGGGAAAAATATGGAGGCAAAAAGAGTGAGCAGATCTCAAGGGATGCAAGGAGAAGTTAGTTCAGGTAATTGATCGCAAGAAGAAGAAGAACAACAAGAAACAAGAAGAAATATATAGAGGGATGTGCGGAAATATATGTTGAAAGGAAAAGCTTTCGGCTTTGGTTTTGGTTTTGGTACGTGAGAGTTGAGACGCCGTGTCACAATAGGTGTAACTTGGATGCGCCTGTGGGTTCATTGTTTGTACCTTGGTTTTTCAAATAAAAACAATAATACGCCGTGAGCCTCGGATGAGAGGATAATACGAAGTCCTAGTATATGCCACTCTCGTATATATATATTTTTTAAATTGAGCTTATTATTAACAAATATTTTTTTATGAATCTTATATTTATTTTTTAAAAAAAAATACGTGAGATTTGCATATTTTAAAATTATAAATATCAATTTTCTTTTATTTAACCTTTTTTTTAGCTTATATTAATTTCTATAATACTAAACCCTAATATTCAGAAAAAAAAAAACTCAAAAAATGAATTCGTTCGACAAATATAAAAAAAAATTCTATTAAATAACGACGTGGCCAAATATGTTGCATTAAAAATGTGTTATAAAATCAATTTTATTTTCTTAATAGGTTGAGATTGCAATTTTTTGTAACATTTTGTAATTAAAAATACTATTACTTCTTACCATAAATTGTTAATAAATACACAAATAAAGAAAGAATATTTTTCATAAATTCTTTCTTAGTATCGTTTTGAAAATGCCGATCCCAGACCATCTTGCCTTCTTTATCACGAAATCATGATCTCATCCTAGACGCCATTTTATTAAAATAAAAAAGACCCAAAATATAATAATTTGCAGTTCAATTCTACATATTTTAATATATATATATATATATATATATATATGAGAGTGATGCTAGCGAGTCGCCCAACAGTGACCATTGGGCATGCCTTCTAGGCAAAATTCATATTTTTAATTTTTCTCATATTTTTTATTCATAATTTTTTAGTATTTTAAATATTTTTAAAAAATAAAAAAAATATATCAATACACTAATAATCATTAAGTAAAAGAAAAAAACTTTAAAAAAAATTTAAATATATGAGCGAACAAAATGAGAGAACATAATAGAAGGACAAAATAACATTATTCTATATATATATATGTGTGTGTGTGTGTGTGTGATCTTTTCTTGTCAAAAGGGGAAAAAAGGGTAATTAGGCTTTCTAATGTCTTAAAGGTAACAATGATTTAGGAAAATTATATTTATTATTCAAATTATTGATCATGTTTTTTTTTTTTATAGGATATTGATCATGATTTTAACATGACAGTAAACTATCAAAATTATCAGCTAAATTTTCTAATAATTTATTTTATAATAAGATTGTAACTTATCCTCTCGTTAATGTTTAAAATAATAAATAACGTGCATGGCATAACTTTAATGGTGTAATTTTGAAAGGTGGGTTCATTGCAACTTATATTTCAAACTAGTAGATTTTTTTTTATTTTTTTAAAAAAAGTAGGTTGGGCCAAGGCTATATTAGGTTTAGCTCAAGTAGGACATTCAGTCAAACATTTTGCTCGAATTTTCTGGATGTATTATATATTGGGCCGATTTCTTCCGGCCCATGGGCTGAGTAAGCGATTGCCCAACTAGACGTACAAAGTACAAACTCTTCGGAGTTCAGAAGCAGAAAATGAGATGGAAGTACCGCAAAAGTTACGACCTCTTGTTCCTCGATATGGTCGTGTTCAAACGCTCGAGGAGTAACAACTCGTTTGTTTATCTGTTTGCATAATCTTAAAACAAGTGTTGTTTGTAATTTTGTTGTCTTAGCTAGCAATCTTACTGTCTAAACAATGTTGTGCAAAAGTGAAAGCTTGCGAATTTTGTTTTTCTGTGAAAACAGGGCAGAGAATCCAACCCATCCCAGTTTTATTTAAAGGCAACCAAAAACTGTGATACTTCCGATCATCACCTGATCATAAAGTACGTGTAGTGTAGACAAGTTGAATGGGTGGATATTGGTGGCCCCGTTTGGGAAGCCGAACAAGTGAGCAGACCAGAGAGCAGAAAGGTCAAGTAGGCCACTTTGCAAGCCCCAATTAGAGCCGAAAGGTCCCAGTTTTAGGGCCATGCAAAGCAAATTTATGAATTTTTTACGTACTGCCCCACCCAAGTTCCCTGTCTTCGGCCTCTTTTTTTTTGGTAACGCTCCAATACTGAAAGACCGACAACCCAACTGCATCTGGCCCCTCATGACGAGGTCTCAGACTCTCAATTCATACTTCCACATTATTCCGCGTACCATGGATCGGTACCGTAGTCCCAGATTTGCTAGGCTACTTTGACTTGAAATCAAGGTCACAATTAGTTTTACATCTTTAAAAGAAAGAAGAAAAAACAAGAAGTGTCTTGCATTCTAAAGCACACCTTTACTCCTGGTCGATCTCTCTATATATATATATAGATGCAAAGTTTACATTTTGCATGGAAGAGAGAACATATATATATATATATATATATCTGTTGCATTCTGAAGCAAACTTTTTTTTATCTCCTCGTGTGTTACGTACGTTTGCAGATCATAAAGATAGATGGAGTAGTACAAGAAAAAAGAAAAAAGAAAGAAAGATATTGACCAAGGTCATGCATGCATGCATACAAATGATGATCATGGGGTTGGGTGTTTAATTAATTCACCGATCAAAAAAGGAGGTTTAAATAGGAAGCCGGTCCTCATGATTGCATGCAAGTACTTCAGTTGAAGGGGCGGCTAATATCAGTACTCGGGGTCCTTTGGAGACTGATTAGCGAGTAGTAAGCTCCATTGGGGCCCTTCTCTAACAAAGATGAATGCGTCCCCATCTCCACCACCCTCCCCTTTTCCAATACTGCAATCTTATTACAGTTTTTTATGGTGCTCAATCTATGTGCCACCACAACGCTCGTCCTCCCCACCATCACCCTCTCCAACGCGTCCTGCACTACTTTCTCCGACTGACTATCTAGTGCACTTGTCGCCTCGTCTAGCAATAGGACAGACGGGTTTTTTAATATGGCTCGAGCTATTGCAATACGTTGCTTCTGTCCCCCCGAGAGCTGCACCCCTTTGTCTCCACACCAAGTGTCATATCCATCCTTTAGGCCAGCAATGAAATTGTGAGCATTGGCTAATCTAGAAGCCTCCATGATCTCCGTTTCATCAACTTTATCCGATGCTCCGTATGCGATGTTCTCTCTAATGGTGCCTGCAAATAGTGTTGGCTCTTGGCTAACAAGTGCAATGTGCTTCCTTAAGGACCTAAGATGGAATGACCTTATATCTCTACCATCAATTTTCACTGCACCTTTGAGTGGATCGTAAAATCTCTCAATTAATCCTATGATAGTTGATTTTCCAGACCCACTTTGTCCCACCAACGCTGTTGATTTCCCAGCTTCTATAACCATCGAGAAGCCTTTGAAGATCATCACGTCAGGCCTAGCTGGGTATGCAAAGTCCACATCACGAATTTCCACTTTGCCCGTTATCTTCTCAGCATGGTAACCTTCAGGGTCTGTGGGCTCAATTCTTGTGTATCGGTCTAAAACGGCAAAGACTGACCCAACGGCATCTGAGCCCTTGACAAGGTCGGAGGTCATGCTTCCGGCATCAGCAATAACACGACCCGTGCTCACCAAGATCATGAAAGTCTCAAACAAAGCTTTTGCCGTGATGGAACCCTGGGAGATAAGTTTGCCACCGTACCAAAAGTCTAAAGCCCAAGTGCAAGTTGTGAGGCTTTGAGAGGCGCCAAGCCCAACACCTGCGTACCACGACTGTCTTATGCTCTCTAGTCGTGGACCTTCTTGGGCCTTTTCAAGCATTTTTAGGATTCGGTCTTGGGATGAGAAGGCAGTGACAGTTCGAAGGTTAGCAACAGCTTCAGCAGCGAGTTTACTGCTTTCGTCTTGGGCTTTGATGGCTTTGCTGGACATGCTTTTGAGTAGGACCCGCCGAGTGTAGTAGCAAACTATGATGATGGGCTGGACGGCTATCATGACAATGGCAAGCCTCCATGCAATGACCAAGCCCATGGTGCAAGCGACCACTACAGCGGAGAAGGTTTGTACGATGAGGGCTATCCTGTCACCCACTAAAGATCTCACCTGCCAATTTGGTCCAAGTAGATTAATCACATAAAATACACAAGTTTTATTTATAATGTTTTTCTCGCATTTATTTACGGTGTCTTGGCTTCATTAGGCCGGGTTTCCTCGTCTTAACCTGGTGATTTATTTAAGGGTTGTGTGAGCTCATGTCATCATTGTTTTCAGAAATGAAGAAAAGTATATATACTTACCACATTGGCATCCTTGGCGAGTCTAGAGCAAATGGCACCACTAGAATTCTCATCCTCATCGAACCACCCAACTTCAAAAGTGAGTATCTTGGAAAGCATCCTCTCCCTAATCCTCTTCGTCAAGTACTCTCCCATGTAGGCGAAATTATAATGCTGGATAACATTAATTAGCAGCGAGAACACAGCCAATCCAAGAAAACATAGTGCGTATATTTTTGTCTTGTCCTTAATTTCATCGTGGCTTGTCAGAAAGTACACTGATATCATTGATCCCATTGCGAATGCATACAAAGGTTGAACCGCACCAAACAATATAGCACCGAAACACCCTAAGCATGCCTGCTTCCACTCCGGGAGATTCAAACCAAGCAATCTCCGAAACGATGGTACCGGAAATTTTTTGTCATCTATACGGTCTTGATCTCCAGCAAGTGAAGCTCGACTTGGCGCTGCCGAGTTGGCAGAACTGGACCTGCTCACCATAGAGAGCCTGCGGCTGCTGGTGTTGTTCATGTCCACATTTGATATGTAGGATGAATTAACAGAATTGACTAGATCTTCTGGACCCTTTTGTTTTTCGGTCTGTTGAAGACGGATAAGGGAAGTGTAAAGGCCATTTTCGATTTGGTTCAACTCGTCGTGTGACCCTGTCTCCATGACTTGGCCATTTTGGACGACAGCAATCACGTCTGCATTTCGAATGGTGGACAGACGGTGAGCAATGACAATGGTGGTGCGGCCAACGGCTGCCTTGTCAAGGGCTTCCTGGACAACCCGTTCGGATTCTGAGTCTAATGCGCTTGTGGCCTCGTCTAGGAGTAGGATTCTGGGTTTCTTGATTATTGCTCTCGCAATGGCGATCCTCTGCTTCTGGCCTCCCGACATTTGAACACCACTCTCACCAACCTGATCGATTTTCGTGGAGGGTTTTTAGTTAATCTTCTGGGTTTTAATTTCATGATAGAACTAACTGAAGTAGAAAGTAGTAACATCAGAACAGGTCGACATATATTTGCTCCTAATCCTACAATTTTTAATATATTTAATTAGTTCTTATTTTATTGAAAAAGAACTAATTAATCATGGTTGATATTAGGATGTAGACAGATGAATCTAAGATTTAAAATAGTAATAAAAACAAAAATCATTGTGATTTTTAAACCCCGTTTCCTGTGAGGTCAACATCTGGCATAGCTAACGGCAACGATTATTGTTGATAGTAAGTTGACAATAAAAAACAAAAAGACAACAGATTAATATTCAGACGTACGTACGTAACAATTCGCCGATCAAATTAATTAATATAAAGATATAACAACAATCCAACACTCGTAATGCAATCATAAAAACCATATTTTTGACTTTTGAGCAAATTAAAACTATATAGGCATGATGTTGGGGTTCGAATTACTAGAAATGGCTGGTTGGGATTGGTAGATTAGATGAAATGGCTTTAGATAAATGATAAATGTTGAATAAAATATTATCTTTTTAATATTATTTTTTTTTAATATTATTATTGTTTTGAAATTTAAAAAAATTAAATTTTTTATTATATTTTTTATAAAAATTTTAAAAAATTATAATAATGAGATAAGATGAAATACTTTCTAAATCCAAACCGCGCCAGATAGAAGTTTTTGTTGAAGGAAATCCGTGTCTAGCTTCCTTGAATTATGTCTTTCTTGAAAAAGAAATCCTGTAATAATTATTTTTATTATATTTTCAAGGCTTCTTGGATTATATTCTAGAAAAATTTTATTTATTATTTTCATACATAATATATTATATATAATTTTTTATTTTTTATTTTTTTTCCTTTATCAAATATATGGTGTATAAATAATGAGTAGAAAAAATTAATTAGTTCAGAAAAAATAAAATCGATTTTTTAAAAAGAAAATGTGATGCGCGATATGTGATGAATGACGAGTAGCTTACTCAATATCTGTTCGGGACAAAGTACAAATTCGGATTTATATAAAAATAGTTAAAAGTAATTTTGAGTTAAAGGAGACAAGCAGAACCACCAATTACCTGAGTATCATATCCGTGAGGGAGCTGAGAAATGAAATTGTAAGCGTTGGCAGCTTTGGCAGCCTCGATAACCTCTTCCTCTGTAGCATCCTCCTTGCCGAAAAGTATGTTTTCCTTGATGGTGGTTGCAAAAAGTGCAGGCTCTTGGCTCACCAATCCCATCTGCGACCTTAGCCACCTGAGCTGCAACTTATCAATGGCAACTCCATCAAGAAGTATCTCTCCTCCAAGTGGGTCATAAAACCTCTGCAACAGTGCTATCACTGTGGATTTTCCCGAGCCACTCCCTCCCACCAAGGCCAGAGTCTTTCCTGCTGGAATCTCTAAGCAGAAATCTTTAAAGATAATGCTCTCGGGTCTTGATGGGTATGCGAATTCAATATGTTTAAATTCCACGCTTCCAGCTGAGACACAATCTAAGATCTCGCCTTCCATGTTGTCGGAGTCAATCTTGGGGACTCTTTTTATCACTTCCAGTATACGTTCTCCGGCAGACATTGCTTCAGAGAAGTATTTCAAGTTGGATAAACCAGCACCTAGAGATCTGTTCAACAAGACCAAAGAAAAACAAAGCAATGAGTGCGATTAACTTCGGTGAAATCCAAAAGGAATCATATAAGAAGCTACCCACTTGGAAATTTTTTTAAATGCAACGAGTACTGCGATGAAGTTATTAATTGGATTGAGCAAATAATTAAAGGACAAATATTCTTACAATCCACCAACGGCAATGGCAGCACCGACAACGAAAACAGTCCCACCTTTGGCGTCATGGTACATGACAAGTCTACTACCGTAGTAAGACATGAAAGACCAAATAGCAAAAACAACGCCGTTGCTTCCGATGGCCAAGCCTTTAGCCAAGCCCTGACTCAGCCCCAACTTCACCGACCCTTGCAAAGCTGCAGAGAACGCCGCCGTTGTCTTGCTTTCCCCAACAAACGCATAGACTGTTCTGATAGAAGATATTGCCTGCTCTGCTATTGTGCCCGCTTGATTGTACTCTTCCCTGATCTTCCTCGCCAGTCCCATTAGAGTCCTTCCGTACATCAGACCAGGAATTACTAGAAGCACAATAAATGGGAACCCCACAATGGCTAGTCTCCATAGCAATAAGAACGCTGCAATATAGCTTCCGATGAACATAGAAGCATTCATCAAGAAATTTGGGACCTGATTTTATATTCGAAATGAATATCATTTAATTAAGTATTATAACAGAGATTCAAAATGGATTTACAAAATCAAAGAGCTTTAAATGATCCTTTATTGAAAAGTTGTTGACTTAAATTAATGAAAGACCTTTTCGCTTATAGCATCTTGGATTACGAGGCTATCATTGGAGACACTCGTGATGACCTCGGATGTGCTTGTCACATGCAAATCAAAGTAACCCACATCTTGGCGCAACACTGCCTTCAAATATCTAGCTCTCATTCTGGCGGCTTGTCTTTCACCTGTTCTGGTCCAACAATACCCCTCTAGGCAAAACAAGAAGAAGACAAAATAATTCACAATCACTGGTTTTTGTTGTGAGCTAGGAATTTAATAAACACCGTTAAATCCATGAAAAATCCTAGCTAGATATACAAAAAAAATCATTCCCACAGTGCAACCCACCTAGGAAACAAGCTACGAATGACCCACAAGCCAAGTACATCATAGCCACGGCATTCTGTCACCCAACAAAACCAAACCCAATTAGCTTTTTTCGTATGGTGTGCGTATCCACGCGTGCGTATGTGCAAGTATGAGAGACAGGGACAAATGCATACCTTATTGATGTTATGCTGAAAACTCTGTGATAACGAAATTGACACCCCGCCGATATCGTTCATCAACTTGCTACTGATATACAACACCAGTGGCGTAGAGAACCCATCGCCAACGCATCCAAGGATCCCAAAAGCCATCAACAACAAGTCTACACTGTCCGCATGCATGAACATAGAGCGTATGGAGCCCTTCCCCTTCTTCACGACGACGCTGCCTTTTTCCTTTCCCATTTTTCTACTTTTTCCCGGGAAACAAACAGCAGTAAGATTCGCGGACCAAGTCAGGAGGTTGTGACTGCAGACTACCCTTTACTTGCTTTCAGAAGGGCGTGATCCTGCATCCCTCGCAAGGAAACAAATTAATGTGGGTAACATATATATAAGTGTGCGTGTGCGTGCTCGAGGGAAAGGCCAGAGTTGGCGAAACAAGAGGTGGTCAGTAGATTGGTAGCATGTGGACAAGTCTAGCGTATTAAAATAAACTCGGATGAACATATGCCGAGGGAGATGATCACGTTTGACTTTAATGCTCTCTGCGAAAGCGTCATTAATGACGATGGGGTGGGTTTCTGGGACCCACTCCGGGACAAGAACTGTAGTACACCACATAAAGCCTCCCTTCAAAAAGAACGCAAAGTTTTACACCGCCGGACTCTTCTCTCCGATTAATCTTTCTCGTTTAAGTTATCCATCTCAACCCAGCAATCTGGCTATACAAGGATACTCAACATAAGCAAATGACGTGATTTTGCAGAGTTCGAATCTCTCTAAACCTGTATTTGCATCTTTCTATATAATTTTAGGAGATAACTTTTAAGACTGTCTTACTAAGCTTGCATTCCTTTTCAAATGATCTATCTGTCAACTAGATAACGTACGTGAAGATACAATTTATATTTGCTGGTTTGTGTCAACGGTAGTTTCTATACTGCTGATATATCAAATTGGAAAAAATCTAAATTTAAATTATTGTGCTTGTTTCTCTTGTAAATAAGCTCTTATTATATATGAATTATAAGCAGAACGAGTGTTCTACATGCATGCCTCCTCTCAGGGTTGCAATATTAGAGCGTGCGGCAGAGATCAGCTCATGGATGTTGGATTCATAAGAGGGTTCGCTTATAAGCTGCCTGGCTCTGTGTTAATTAACATGTTGGATACAGCTGTGAGCGCACGTACATGTGAAGGCCAGGAGGAGTAGCAATATTTGATGATCTCCATAGGTCTTATTCAGATCATAGAAATCTCATTATCTTGGCTTTCAATTCTAGTTTTACTAAAGGCCAGCAGAATGGGACACGAGCTGAGCAGTATAAGACTACGGTCGGTTTGCCGATGTGAGACCTTATTTCATGTCAACCACGTGGCACACCTTGCATCCAATCATGCCCCCCACCAACCCTTTTCAATAATAAAGAAAAAACTACAGACACCGTAAATATTTACTGTCAAATTACTGATAAAATAAATATGGTTTTGAATTATGATAACTAAGCTCATTAGTTTTATGTAATAAAACTTGTAATATTATATATTGAAGATATAATTTTTTTAAATATATATATATATATATATATATATACACATATATTCCTCAATAATTTGATTGTAAGAAAAGACAAAAAAAAAAAAAAATCATAGGAATGGCCTGCATGAAGTTTTAAGCCGATCTGAATCCGCTTTGGAAATTGGGCATGCATTAATTGCTCCGATGGGTGTATTTATTTATTTTTGTTAAAAAATGTATTAAATTATTTTTTTAATTTTTTTAAATATTTAAAATAAATAAATAAAAACTTTTATAATAATCTAGAAAAATAAATTTTTATAACTAATTTATTATAACGAAAATAATATTTATAATTAAAAACTCGTTTTTTTTATAATATCAGTCGGTTCTATCGGTAGACCTCCGTAGAAGTACAAAGATCTTTCGATAAAACTCATGCCCAACAATTGATGTGTCCATCAAATATATATATATATATATATATACAACGAAAATCTATTTGAATAAGGCAATTTTTTTAGTATTTTGTTTCTCTATGGAGAAGAATCTTTAGATTTATTACCTTGCTGTCTTTGAACGTGGTGAAGAAATTAAAAAAACAAAAAAACTAATGAGATTGGATTTTTTTTAAGTGCAAAAGTAATTGTTCAAAGATGATAAAACACTCAAATTACCATTTCTCCTCTACCATTTCTCCTCTACCATGTCATATATTTTTTTAAGTGCAAGCCTTAAATCATACCATGTCATATATTTTTCAATGACTTCTGTTTTAAGTTTATGCCAGTATGAGAATTTGAATAGTTTAATAAACAAATTATTAAAAGATAACTAATTTGAAGAAGAAAAACATAATTCACAAAAAGAAAAGAAAAGCAGTCAAATACCACGCGCGTGGAATTTTTATTAAAACTTGTACGAATTGGAATGAAGGACAAAATGACAATAAATAAGTTAGTAAATTCTCTGTAGGATTTGTTTTTTAATTATAAAACTTATCGTTAGTCGTTTTATGATAAAAGATTCTACAACCCTAAAGAAATTTTGTAGAAGTATACTCATAGACTACAGATAGTCATTTTCTTCTGCTTGGAAAATGAAAGCGACACGAGCTTTTGACATTTTGCCACCAAAGTTTGGAAACATTAATGGTACTGAGTACTGGACCCGTGTACGCAAAGAAATGTGCTTTATTTATTACTAAAGTCACTAATTAAAGTAGCCTGTGATCATATAATACTGCACTTACAACGGTATACATGCATGCATGTACTCACTCCCACCTCAGTGGCTAGTTTGGTCCAATGCCATAAATTTATCATTTTTCTTGGAAAAGTTAAAGCGAGGATGGATGCTTGATTGATCCCTTTTTACCTCCGCACAATTTATAAACACAATTAAGCTGGTATTATTATATTTCAATTAATTATTTTTTTAAAAAAAATGTTTAACTTTTGTGTTATATACCACACACACATATATATATATATATATACATGCATATTGTCTTATTAATAAATTTTTCTCACGAAATTTATTATCAATCAATCTTGATGATCATGATTAGACAATCGATAATCTATTTATCATATTCACACATTACATATTACATTTATTTTAATTTTTTTATAATAAATATGTGATATATAGATGATAAGTAGAACAATCTAATTAATTTAAATGAAATAAATTAAATTAAAAATAATTTTAAAATATATAAAATGTATAATTTTGTGTAATGGCTAGCATCGCTCAGCCTATCAAAATATATAAATAAACAAAGAAAAACATATTATAAAAAAATAATAATAAATAAATAAATAAAAAGGCACACGTGTTGGTAATTCGATCATGTCTTATTTTATTTTGGGAAATGCGTAGGCCACCCCTGGCCCTTTTTTTAATTTTTTACTTTTGCATTAAGTAAGTTTTTTTTAATAATATTATAAATTTTTTTAAAAAAATTTAAAAATATTAAAAATATATATATAAAAAAAAAACCCCCAAAAAAAAAACAGCTGGAGGAACCAGCTGTAGCCGTAGTGCTGACCTTTCGTTTTTGCTTGAGGCAGTAACGTACTGATCACGTAGAGGTAGACAGAAAGTCAAGGGGAGGTGGTGACGATGACGCACTTGCATACGCCTACGTACATTAGAAAAAAGTTCTTATTCTCCAAAACATATTAATACATGGCGAGTCACATTTTGTAATTGGTACGGTTTAATCTTTACATTAGAAAACTTTACTTATCTAAAATCATTTTAAAATAATTATTTGTAAGTCATTAATTTAATTCGTACATGTAACGTATAGTACATTATTGATGTAAAAATCTTCTACATAAAATATATTAATTTTTTAATTTTTCTACTACTGCAATTATAATTAATATTACAAAAATTATATGTTAATACACTGGTTCATAGATAGCTGAATTAAAATCACATTAAGAAAAAAATATTAGGTCATTGTCTTATATATATATATATATATATATGACTTATGCTACATATAATTACTTTTACATACTTACACACTGCACTGATGTAATTGATTAATATAGTTATTTTATATTAAAAAAATGATGCAGTTAATCACATTAATAAAATATAAAAAGAATATATAAAAATGATTATACATAAAATTTTTATGTATATAGATATCATGTAAGCCTAATGTTTATTCCCTAATAATATTTGTTTGAACTTTTTTTTCTTGATTTGTTTTGGTAGTGGTTAATTAATTGACAGTTGTGTTGAAACCCTTTTGTATATATGGGTCAGTAAACTGGTGGGGTCACAAAATATTAATTACACCGATCGATCATTAATAATTTAAGTGTAATTAGGTAACTTCGTCATATTCCGTAGTCAACTGATCGGGGAGAAATATATATATATATATATATATATCTTTATATATATAAAGTGGCTATCTAACAGAATTTTATTGGTTTAACGGTTTTTGTTATTTTACCGTTAAAATTAACGCCGTTAGTTGCATGAATATATTAAGGTGGCTCTCTCTCTTCTTAAAAGTTCTTAATTTTTTAATCTCTCTCTTTCCAATCACTTATGAATAAATTCATAATTATTAAAATTCATGCAGCATGATCCTGTAACCTATGCATTGATGATAATTTATTTATGAGGTATATTAGATATATATATAAATTATTATATATATATATAAATTATATAAATATATATTCTATTATATATATATGATATTTTATATAAATTATAATTTATATATAAATTTATTTATGTGATTTAAAATTTCTATTCATTCCTTATATAAACAAAGAGAAATGTAAAATAATTAAGTTTAAATCTATTTACCAACTATATTTATGAATACAATTATTCTAATAAAATATTATTTATTTATCAATTTAAATTCATTATGAAACATTAAAATCAAATAATAATATCTTATAAAAACCTTAATATTTTATTTCTTTATAAAAATTATGTTACTTTTTAAAAATAATCACTTTATTAAACTAAGAAAACGTGCTATGCACATTACTTTACTGTTAACGGTTTATCTCCTGTACTGCATATGTTTGGTTCAATGTTATTTTTTTTTTAATTCTAAATGCTTTAAAACTAATTTAAGTCTATCTTACTATTTGATATTAGAATTTATATATTTTTTTCTAAAAGCATTACATTATTAATCAAAAATTTTTTCTTAATAAAAATAATATTAATTCTTAAAAATAATATTTCTATACACTAGATGAACGTCCCTTAGACGTTGTCCAACTACTAGTATATATATATATGGGAAAAAAGTTGCTCTCTCATATATATATATATATATATATATTAAGAAAAAGATGGTATCCCATTTTTATTAAAAAAATTATCACTTGTGAAGAAAGAAAACCGTGGTTACAAACTGGCGCATTAGAGATACAAAAAAACCAGAACCCATGCATAAAAAACCTTAATAACCAAATCATTCAAATACAATGCCAATAGAAAATACAAGAACCTAACTCAAAACCAACCGAGGACAGGATAACCTGCAAGAAAAAGTAAGCAAACAAATATGGAGCATATAAACAAAATAAATAGAAAAAAACTTACCAAGCACAAGCCTTACGAAACCTTTAAATAAGGAAACCCAATTTATCCATGCGAATGAGACCTCTTAAAAGACTGGGCAACGCCTGATCACCATACCACAATTCTCATATATATATATAATTCCTAGCTACTAAATAAACCATTCATAATAACATTTTTAGAACACAGCTTTCGAATCTCTTTCCGCATCTGGCATGCATCTGGCTTCGATCTTAAATTATAATCTTCTATATCATGTCATTATGTCATACATATATATATATATATATTATGTATATGGCCATCGATCCTTCAAGTTTTCCAGAACTATATAAACGTACGCATGCCTTGACGTTTAAGTTTGTTCTATATGATCGATGACATGATTTAAGTTTTAATTTCCTGGACCATAAATAAAACTAATTACTTTTCTCTTTGTTCAGTGTCACATAAATTAATCTATATATGAAATAAAGGGTCTAATAAAACTATCTCGGTGAAAATTATATCTATTGGTCGTCTACGTACTTACGTATTAATTCATGCATGTGGCGGCCGGCCGTAGATCATCCGCTTATAAAATATATATTAATCTTCTTTGGATGAATGCTTAGTCGTCGCTAAATAACTTAAATAAGGATCATGATGTACATATGAATTGCAGGCCACATATATATATATATATACACACACACATACACATATATTAATGTTATGTGCTGTTTGTTTGTTAATAATGTTATTATACGTTGTTATTGTCATCATTTTATCTCTAGAATATCCTCTTGTTTAATTTAAGAAAATAGCAATATTTACATAAATAAAAAATTATCTTCATGATAATAGAAATGTTATTATATATTCACGTATACGCAATTTAATTGTAATTAATGTTTCGATCAAATTTTAAAGAATAATTATAATACATGATAGTAATGAATTAAACAAAATATAAAATATATATTTCCATATTTCTTGTAAATATTTATTAACACTATCATGAATCAAGCTGTTTTAAGTACCGTTGTTTCTTAAGATTGTTAAAAACAAATCAATAACAGTTTCTACACCATTCATCATCATTCTCATTTATCATTTATTACTTTTTTTTCTCTCAACTGGGCACACGTGCGGTATGCACTTCTTAATGTGTGTATGTATGTGTGTGTATATATGTTATATATATAGGCGGACAGATTAATTATCGTCCTCTCGAAAAATTATGATATATAATGTCACATATGTCTACTACTAGTTTGTGCATATATATGTATACAAAATTTTTATGTGTAGTTATTTTTTATGCACTTTTTTCACACTCTAATTATATGATTGGCTACGTTACTATTTTTTAATATAAAATAACTGTTTTGACCAATCACATTAATGTAGTATATAAAAAATACGTAAAAGTGACTGTATGTAACAAAACTCATATCTATATATAAATACATATATATATATATATATACACACACGTGTGCAGTGGTATTAGTAAGTTCTAGCTTGCCATGGAGAAGGCTAAGGAAAATAAAGACGTACAATCGAGTTAATGCAAATTGCAATATATATATATATATATATATATATCCTGATCATCAAGATGCCTCTATCAAATATGAGAATCCATCCATCCACTGCGGCCTTTAGTTATGTACGTGGGGTTAGACAACGACATTTATGACAGAGTACGCACCTATATATGTTTTTGAAATTTTGGTCTTTCATCTATTAATGATCCCACGAAGTAATTCATTTGTTATTTAATGTATATCATCGATCATAGAATTTTAAAAAAAAAAAACAAGAAGTACCGAAACTGGCCTGTGCGTGCTGTTGAGGTGATTGCTGTCATGTGGATACCCATAAATGTTGGTACACACGAACATATAATTATTCTACTACCTTTTTTACTTCTGGTGGAATCCAAAAGTACTTTATCCTTCCAGCTAGAATTTATTATTATATGGACCTTATATCTTAGAAATTATACATATAGCTGGTTATAAACTAAATTGTAATGCCTTTAATTGTCTGTCATTTAAAAAAAAATAAAGAATAAGGGTTGTTTGGATTCAGAAATTATCTTATTTTATTATTATATATATTTTTAAAATTTTTACATAAAATATAATAAACAATTTAACTTTTTTAAATCTCAATTCAATTTCTTTTTAAATTTATTTAAAAATAAAATAATATTTTATTTAAAACTATCACATCTCATCTCATCATCCAAACTGTTTCTAATTCGTTAAAATAAACCGAATATATTTCACACTGCAAAGAGAATTAATGAACAACGAAACTGTCCTGATCAATTAACTTGGCCACAAACGCTAGCTAATTGCCACCAAAACCTATCAATATTATATACAACCCCAGCCCAAAAACTAAGAGCTGGTTAATTTAGATTTAGAGATGAGATGAGATTAGATAGTTTTAAATACAAAATAAAATATGAAAATTAAATAAAATATTGTTATTATTATTTTAAAAAATTAAATTATTTATTATATTTTATATATTTATTAATAAAGCATTTATAAGTTACTGTTTTTTTTTTCTCTTTTCCAAAATATCTTAGCATGACATCTGGCCTATGATTTGTAGTTGGTTTTTGTATCAATATGATGTCATGCCACCTTTATATATAGTACTAATTAAAACTCTAAATTATAAATAGTATTTTTTGTCTATCCCTATCCAAAATTAATTGGGAGGATACCTTTCCTCATTGTGTGGCATCGATCGACTTGTTTCACTTGATTTAGTACTCGGTGGACTCGAGTGTAGACTACTGTAGTATACAGCTGAGATTCTTCAAAAAGAGCAAGCTGCGATTATTGTACGTTTGACACGATCACCCTCAGATTTCTTTCTACCATCAACATGATGATATAACCACAATATTATTAATTAGTGGATAGATTATTTCTCCAGATCTCTCCCTGATCAGACTATTATCGAATTGGAGATCATCATGATGGATTATGCTTCGTATATCTTAGTTGGTATTAGCAGGAATCCAACTATATATAGGAAAGTCGGCTGATCAGTGATCATGAAAAAGAGATCAGAGCGCCCCCCCC
>QGSO01000368.1:794577-825286 GCA_011037825.1 Carya cathayensis
ACCACCTATATTTTATATATATATATATATATATATATATATTGAACAGAGATCTTTGAAGTGGTTGGAACAATGTTATGTCATTGGTAAAATATCGGAATTAATCACCGTCTTGGCCAGACGGTAGTATACGTACGTATAATGATGATGATGATGAGGTTCTTGACCCAACTTTCTTTTGGATTTTCAAAGGAAGTAATTAGGATATTGATCATGGATCGCCATGTGCAACCATCGTGAACTTACTCCACTTTATTTTTATTTTTCGCATTTTCTATGATCACTGGAATAATGTACGTACGTCTTACTCTTGAAAGAGCTAGAATCCGTTACGTACTCTTAAGAGCCATTCCGATCCCTTAAATGTACAGGGAAAGTCTTTCTATATGTATCAAGGGAGGAGGATTCTCCTGAAAAGATTCGAGAGAGAGAGTTCTTCTTAAGCTAGAGCTCGTTTTGTAAAATGTTGATGCATGGTGGTGGCAAAATGAACTTGAAACGTTTATTCCCTTTATATATGTGGGAAAGTGCTTGTTTCTTAATAATGGGACGATTAATTATTCTCAAAATTGAAGATTAATATAGAGATCATGTTCTTGATCAGATAGAGCTGCTTCTGTAACTATGTATTATTCTCCATTACGAGGCAAAATGCATATTTCCATATATCTCTAGGAAAGATGCATAAGCTAGGAATGAGCCATGTTACTTGAGCTTTTTTTTGCTGTTCCTTGTAACTTTTGGTGGTGGTAATTGATAGATAGGGATAGTTGATGGTGGTGGTTAAATGGACATGGAAACCAGGAATGTAGTGCCCGTTTATATATATATATATATATATATATGAAAAATGATATTTACAGTCGTGGTTATGTAAGCGCCGCATAATTTTTTTTAAAAAAATAAATTAATATAAGATCTACGTGGAAAAAAAATTAATTTTTTAATCATAAATCTTACTATTTTTTAAAATGATTGCATAATGTTTACATACTCTGTAACTGTACGTAGCCTTACTCGTACGTGTATATATATATATATATATATATATATATATAATATGGAGGAAGAAACTGCCCGTATAGAGAGAGCGGGTTTTCCGGATTTGGAATACAAAAGTCGTCATGCGAAGAATCTTTATAGAGATAGTCCTCAACCGCAAGTCTAATCTTGTCGAAATCGTTGGATAGCATGAGGGGACACCTAGGAGCACTTCGACTGAATTATATTGAGCCGCACCTGCTTCACTTTTTCTCAGAAATGGAGAGAATATATATTGGGATCGAGTGGCTAGTTTACTCGGTTGGGATGATTCTCAGAGGCCCACAACTCATGCATATATAGATGCCACGCAACTACTAGTTCTGATCATCGCCCCCCTTTGGGGTTACAAAAAGGACCGGACAAGATCGAAACCTACCTTCTTCTTTTCTTCTTTTTTTTTTTTTTTTTTAAAATTTATTCGATCGTTATTTTTTAATATGACATCAAATAATTAATAGATATATTAAAAAAATGAACTTTGTAAAAGAACATAATTACTTCATTCATTTCATATGTAAAATAACAATAAAAAAGATGATGATTAATATATATATATATATAAGATATTGAGGAATCGAACTATTATATGTTATTGATCAAACAATTGGTATATATATTTAGGATTTAAACCAATTCGATCGGCCAAATAGTACGTACGTCATAGCCGAGCGTTTGTTTGCAGCAGTATTTATTCCATCCATTCATTTCGTCCGGGGCCGGATTGGTCAAGTACTACGCATGATTGATCATAAGATGCATGCACCATATAATATGCTAAAGAATAGAGGACCTCGGCCTATAGATCTAGCAAGTACGTCGGATCAGCTTGTACGTTATAATTTCCTTTTGATCTTGACGATGGCTCTGCAACTTTTCTTCAGAAACCCGGCAAGATGACGAGGAACTAGTTAGTTAATATAGATAGCTAGCTTTGCAGTGGGCAAGTCCAGCCACATGCAGTTAATATTCGTGCAAAAATAAGCACAAGAAAACCCAAAAACAATTAATTGCTCGAGTTGGAAATGCATATATATTTTGCAATCTTGCATGCACCAAGCTAGCTATAGGTTCTTGTTATGGGAGACCACTCGAGTACTGCAATATATATATCATTATAAGAAAAATGATATTTTTATCACTTCGTTTCAAAAACGTGTCGTTAATAAATAATTGTAACGTGTTTTGTAATTTTTTACAACGAATTTAAGAAATACACAAAATCATTTTTCTTATAGCTAGTTATATATATCTGTGTATGTATTACGGGCCTCATTTTGCCGCCGGCTATACCCATATCTCCGATTAGCGTCATCAGAAGCACACGTTAATTAATAATGCTAATGAACCTAACATATATGTATGTACGTGCCTCCTTTTGCCGCTGGCTATACCCATATCTCCGATTAGCGTCATCAGAAGCACACGTTAATTAATGCAAATGAACCTAACATATATGCATGTAGTACGTGCCTCATTTTGCCGCTAGCTATAGGTTCTTGTTATGGGAGACCACTCGAGTACTACAATATATATATCATTATAAGAAAAATGATATTTTTATCACTTCGTTACAAAAACGTGTCCTTAATAAATAATTGCGACGTTTTGTAATTTTTAACGACGAATTTAAGTAATACACAAAATCATTTTTCTTATAGTTATATATATATGTGTGTGTGTGTGTGTGTATTACGGGCCACATTTTGCCGCCGGCTATACCCATATCTCCTATTAGCGTCATCAGAAGCACACGTTAATTAATGCAAATGAACCTAACATATATGTATGTAGTACGTGCCTCATTTTTCTGCTGGCTATACGTACTCATATCTCTGATTAGCGTCATCAAAGCACACATTAATTAATGTAAATGAACCTAACCGTTCTTGCTTGAAAAAGTGTCCTACGTGCACCTCAAATGGCGCAAAAACTGGGGTCAGAAAAATAGTCCTGCAATAAGTAGTCTGATCTCCCACTAGTATTTGAATTGCCATCATTACTGATGCATGATATGAATGAGACCATCACATTAATCTTGCCGTGACATGGAAGCATTTGCACAAAACATGCTTTATCTGCAACCCACTGTGCGGAAAGAAAAGTTTCAACGGAAGCGATTCCCAATATACCAATTCTGGGTAAAAAGAACTAGTTGTTAATTAGCATCGTTCTGTTGAGCTTGCATGTTGTTGTAAAGTTAGGACGGATTGATCAATAGTTCATGAATTACTCTCTGGTGGTGGATTTGATTCGTATCGTTGCATAGATGACGCTCAGCTTCAAAGTGTGGGAGTGAACCGTTCACTTTTGCTTCCGTTGCCACTAACTTTACGGAGAGAATATTCCTTCAGAATGATTATCTTTTATCTTCTGAAAAAAAAAAAAAGTGAAGAGAATTCAGAATATGTAATCTTTTCCCATTGATCTTATGCACTTCAAGAAAGACATTCATGAATACTTTTTCTTCTGGTTTCTAATTCCTTACTCGTGGAACCCTATTCTTTTATTTTCAAAGCGTCAAAATAACACTACTACGCTCAGAGACTAGGAAAGGGGATCGAGGGGGTTGCTTCATAAGCATATCAGAATGCAATACTTTGGACTCCAATGCCAGAATGCAACAGAACTACTGACTTTCTCAAGATGCAAGTATATTTGTCGTTCTAAAATGACAGGTGATATATTCGATGGGCAGAGTGTGCGCGCCAACCAGACGAAATTATGTTACCCACTTCTATCCTAGCCACTGATTTTGAACATCTGTCATACTATGATTGAGAATCAAGATGCAAAAAGATATTGCAGATCAATAATTTGGATGAGTCATGACTTTGCCATCATGACTTCTTTTAAAACTCTGCCTCTCTCTGTGTTATATATATTGGTGTAAACAGTTAAGAGACCGAGGTGACTAATTAAGACTCTTTTAGGTGGAGTGTGTCTGATATCTTAGGGTTAACTAGTCGAGTTGTCAACTACAAAACCCAATTACATGAGATTAATTCACGTGGAGTTGAACCCCGAGGATGTGACTAACATGACAAACTCTTTAATAAGCAACTGGGTTTGTTGTTCATAAATAAAATAAAATAAAATAATAACAATAATAATAAATAATGCGCCTGCTTTTACATCGATGATGAGTTCGCTGAAAGTCCGCCAGTTTAGGAGTGTGATGAGGATACAACTTGAACTTGATCAGGGCTCTTTCCAAGCGTGCATTTAGCTAGCTAGCTAGCTAGCTATAGCTTTCGATCTCTTTCCTTCCTTCCTCCTTTTCTTCTCTTTCTAATTTGCTTTTTTGAAAGGAGCAGACCTAATATATATTCTCGGTGACATGAAGATCAGCCCGTTTTCGTTAGTGGCGATCTCCCACATGCAACAGCAAAAGTAGAACACGACGTGGGATTAGATGTTGAGGTAAGATATTATAAACTTGAGTGGAGTAAGTAAATGATCTTCTGTTGCATGTGGAGTAAGTAAACTATATTATAAACTAGCACACAAATATTCTTATCTGTACATGCAACAAATGCTTGGGATACGTACATTAAGTAGATATTATCAGTGGTCGGTCCGTAAGTAATTAATTTATCCTAATGAAATATATATTCTAGAATAATGAAGAAAAATGGCTTGTATAGTTTAAAGATATATATATATATATATTCTAACAATGTATATGTCGTTACTCTATTGATAGAATTCCTCTTAATTAAGAGTTGGAGCTAGAATAACACGAGTTACCCAGTGAAAGAAAAAACACAGATCGATCTCATGAAAAGGCTAAAACTTTCACTGCTATCTCAGATGATTTGAGTTGATCTATGAAGAGTAAATTTTATGAGTTCTATTGAGATATGTTTGAACGTAAATAAATTGAGATCTGTGTTTAAATATATGAAGTAGCGACTTTTTAAGTTGAGATGTGTTTAATTTATTTATAAAAAATTGAAAAGGTAACGAATTTCATCAATAATTATTTAAAATTGATTGAAGTGAATTTGTATTCAAATATAGGTTAAGTGAAAACCATTGCTAATATTGATGGAAGAAGGGGGACATCTCTCCCGCTAGACAATTATATACAAAGCCCAGTTTGGCCCCCCTCCACCACAATGTGTGTGTGTGTCACCATATGATTATTTCGGAGACTTAGACTCTCATTATTCATTTTTGTCGTGTATCTCACCACCTTCAGGAAAAAAGGATAGGTAGACGATCGAGCTACAGTTTTGGCCGGCGGCCTTGCAGCATTTCCATGATAATCATCATCATCATCACTAGATCTTAATATTGATCAGTACCACCCGAAAATACTATATATATATGAGAGAGAAGGAGAGTGCTCAGATCACATTCTTGCATCCTCTCTCTTATTTCTTTTCCTAGTACCTTAGGTTCCAGCTTTTTCTTATTAATTACTTAATGTGTCTATATATGGAAATTATTTGGAAACAAAAATTAATATATCGGAGAATGATTCTTATTGAATCGAGCAAACCTGCCACATATATTGACGTCATTAATTGAATTAATTGAAGGCTGGAAAATTAATGTTTCAAAAGCCACCGATCTATACATGAAAGTTTCGATTATTCTTAATGAAATAATAATAATAATAATATGTTGGCATATCCTTTTGATCCCCTTGTTTTCTTTCTTTTTTTAAAAATCGGAAGAGGAAGAAGAGACTGTCCAAAAGCGACCAGCAGCTTTTTTTTAAAAATCAAATGGTTTATTGCTCATCAAAAGACTTACATCATCTCACTGAGAACAGTAGACAAAATACAATTAGGAATTACTTTCAAGTCATATAAGTCTTCATGCACTAACAATGAATTCCAAGCTAAACAATGGGCACGTTTATTAGCCTCTCTTTTGACTTGGTCAGCAGACCAGGCAGCAAAGGATCGAGTTGAGAATATTTTTAGCATAATAAGCAGTCTTCCTTGACTCCAGCCATTTGAAAACTTTCTAAGATTGCTAACCACTTGGAGAGCATCACCTTCCATGATAACAACTGTGATACCCATGTTTTGACGAAAAATAGCTGCTAGCATCAGAGCATAAGATTCTGCAATAAATGGATTGGCAAGTAAGGATCGTGAGGCTCTAAGCTGTGTGCCAATCACATTACCATTTGAGTCCCTGATTATAGCACCTATACCAATTCTACTAGCAACACTATCATGAATGTCAGCATCCCAATTCAGCTTGTAGATACCCTCATGTGGTTTTTGCCATGAACAAGCAGATTGTTCCACCACCATTGTGCTCTTCTGTTGTCTCTCATTACTTTGTTTAAAAAATTGGACTTCTTGTTTAGCAGTTTGGATGAGAGAATCTGGAGGGGAGAAGCGTTTCCCGTGGATCAGGAACAGCGGCCAGCAGCATTGAACTTATTTAATAGGGCTTTTGGTAATAAAAGTCCACATATGTTGGCCCAATGAACTGGGTCTAAGTTTGGGCTACAGATAGTCAACGTGTGACCCTGACCGGCTAGAGAACTACATCATTCGTGATGGCCAATTGGCCATCGTCTTTTTTTCTATTAATCCACTTTCTTTTTGGGTGTGTTTTGTTTTTAAATCTTTTTGGGTGATCAGCTCATCACTCATGCGAACACATGCAACCAGCAGCTAGCCGATCAAGATGTTTCTTTGAACTAATGAAAACAAGCAGACTTCTGAACTGGAAGTCATCGTGTACGTACGTACGCTTCCCTCGGTGAGAAGTACTTGCGGATCAGGAAATGTACGTGTCCAGTACTACACACCCAAGAAATCGCACTACTTTCCAGCTATTAGATCTAATTTCAATTACGAACAAACCAGAATGATCTCACTGAGAATGGCGAGAATTAGCAAGGGAAAGAAGGCTGCAAGACATGATCAATGTATCAAGCCAGCCTGAGCCTGCGGCTACATAGGCCAGCTAGCTAGCTGTATCAATGTATTCTGACGATCTTTTTTGATAGATCTACGTACGTACGGTTATGCATTTGTATTGGTGATGCTTCAATACCCTTTACAAACAATATATAATAGGAATTAATGTTGATTTGGCCAGTACTTAATCATCATGTTTGACTTAGGCCTCCTGCACTAATAACAATAATAATGATACTGTCAACAGACAAGGACATGAATCTTAGTATGGCAGTACTTTACAAGAATTAGATGACTCAATATTTTACTAAAATGAATGTACAATTAATGCAATACCTTGGGAAAAATACCACAGCTTTTAAGGCTAGCTGGGATATTTTTAGCTAACTTACATGAGCTTGTACGTACGTGTTTGGGATCGACGCTGGTGAAAAAAATGGTGTGCATTGCAATAGCTCCTGTACTGGTAGACTCAACAGCTTTATCTGTGTAGAGAACAGGGCAGAGACAGGTCGATGATCAGAGAACTTGCTTTCACTTCGAAAATAGGATAGTTGCTTTGTTCCTCTCCCGTACCATAGAATTCTATCACACCTGCCATTACATCATATACATCTTAATTCTCATGCACTGTTCTTGCACAGTTATATTGAAGCAACCAACAATCATTTTGATAGTAAGACGATCGTGCATGCAGATTAATTTAAGCCTGAGTACTTGCAATGTAGCTAGGACCACTGATCCTAAGTACGAACCAAAGACCTACACATTTAAGCCTGGTTAGTGGTGGTCCTATGATGCTGATTATGATGTATGGTGTATGATACAGTTCAAAATTTAAGAAAGAAGAGTGATTCATAGTAATACCATGCTGGAGTCCTTTGCTTCTCTCCAGATCTGCTTGGAAAGCCTCCTGAGTAGCGATTAAAGTTGTGAGAAGAATACTTGTACGTGGGTGCAAAATCTATGCTTCCCTCTTTCCAACCTTGAAATACTCTTCCATCTTTCTGCTCCCTTCGCAGCTGATCAAACTCTTGCAAAGCTCTCCAGTCTTGCTTCTCTATCAGCTGCCTCGCAAAGCTGTCCTCCAAGCATAGCCTATAGTTGAGATCCCCAAACCAGAATATCCGGCTAGATATCCAAAACCAGCAATACATCATGAAAATTGTGGGTTGTGAATATAAAAGTACGTACGTACCGTGGTTATCATATATATTGAAATTTACATTTCAACTTCTAATTAGCTCAAATACAACGATCGAGAACCATTATTTGAAAGTATGTATTTTGTTTATGTGTTTGGATAGGTTCACTTACTCATGTCCTAAGATGGTGAGAGGAGGAGAGCCGTTCGTATCGTTTTTAGGGGATCGAGTGAAAGAAGTTCGCCTGAAAATCTCTGAGACTTGGTAATTCCGCCGGATTTCATCACCTTTTTTCTCACCAGAAGCCAAATGGGCAGCAATGAAGCAAAAACTAGTTCCTTCGATTGACATGCTTACAGAAACCGCACCTTTGTTTCCCAAATAACCCATGATGCCACAAGCGACTGAACAAACTTTGACATTTGAAATGCAATACTTAATGAGTAATTCCTTTCTCATCCAAACACTTACAAAGACTCCAACCATCTTCTTGCTTGCAATTAGCTTGTACCGATCACTGCCCCCGTTCAGCTTGTCAAGTCCATTCCTGATTGGTCTGTCTCTGAGTGGACTCCCAATGACGAGGCTGCCAACACTCTTTCTTCTCAAATCGGGACCTCCAGGATAATGGTAATTGTCGCTTGAGATTATATTCAACATCGGTGTCAACCAAGAGCATCCATATTTGCTGTTGAGTGTTTTTCCTATTAGCTTGTTCCAATTCGTTGCTTCAGTTGGATCTTCTGCTCCTATTACGTTTCTGGTCTTTAAGGGTACAATCTCTTGAAATCTGCAAGCGGAAATTGGTTTTTTTTTTTTTTTTTTTTTATTGTCAAAATCTCTCATCTGTTTGATCTTCACGTATGATTAAAGAGGTAATTAATTAGAACGTTACGATAGCTAGCACAAAATATCGATCGTTACATACCCAAGAACATACATGTCGGCAGTATCTTTGAGATTCAACCACTCGTCCAAATCTACGGCTAGACTCCCTATAGGAGATTTTCCAGCAACATTCCAGGTACCCACGAAGATTCTGAATTTAATATCCAGAAAACAAAACAATCGTCATTTCCTGGCTGATTTCTTTCGGCCAAAAGATAAACGAGATCTCTCACCTTAATTCATTCGTCGAAATGCATGGATCCATCTGCGTTGACCGAACGAGAACATCATCCAGGTAATCGTCACTCTCATCTTCGCCCCCATCTGTACTCAAAAGGGAATGCTAGCTTGAAATATAACCTGACAACTAGTGAACGCCATAAAAAGAAGGGAGAAAAGAAGAAGAAGAAGAAGAAGAAGATTTTAACCTGAAACTTCACTCAAATGAAACGGGTCATCTCTCTTGTACTTCCTCTGAAACCATGTGCCAATTCTCCGAGCTCTCGACTTCCGGTTCCCAGTATCCATAACCTTACAAAACAACCCAGTCCATGTTTGGCATAATTACATGAAGGTGTAGTGAATATGCCTTGTGCGGCTCGTATCTCCCTTGGATGGCCGCTATGTTTATCATTTTCAGCACTAAATCTGGATTTTTCTGTAGAATATCATTGTGCCAATCGCCCCTACATGAAAGATTAAGAGAAAGAGACAAACCCAGCAACCTTATACGCTAACACCCTCTACCGATATACCCAAGACAAGCAAACGATCAAATTATGCGAAGTCAAAAGATGTTGGAAGAAACTTCTCTCTCTCTCTCTCTCTCTCTCTCTCTCTCTCTCTCTCTCATGATATTAATTTCATGGTGTAATTCGATGAGTACTACTGTTTCAGAAGGAAACCGCAAATGACATAGGCCTCACAAATTAGTTTTTATCATTTAGTACTTGATAATTTGACTTGTTAGGTGGTGCCGGTCACGTATGTCTCATGGATTTTTACGTCGTAACATTAATATCCTTAGGCGTCAAAGTCAAAACGATCGATGATCTACTATATATATAACGGCAAGGGCCGGGTGCCCTCTGATCTGGCATGCATATATATGGCCATACATTTTTATTATAAGCATCTCATTCTCATCAGAATCCTTAATCTTCGTTCAGGTACTGGCCGTAACAAAGGCCGGTCCTCTAAAAAAATTAAAAATTACTATATATTATTGATATTATTTTTCTCGGCAGTACTCTTGTTTATATGAAAAGAATGATTACATTTCGCTTAAATTATAGAATTAAGTGCAGTTTTTTATTTTCTTTTTGCATGCATGGTAAAATGTCAAATCAAGCTCTAATTTGAAAGAGTGAGCTAGCTGGAATATTGGATTGTTGCGTACAATTGTGAAAGGTGCAAATGCCAAGTAATTATTTTGAAGAAAAAGTAAGATGTATGATTAAAAAGTTAATTTTTTTTCATGTGAATCTCGTATTAATTTAATTTTTTTTAAAAAACTGCACGGTACTTACACAACTATAATTACAAATATCATTTTTCTTAATTGTATGTTAAGGACGATACTGTTGGAAATTGGAATAACTTCATTTGGTTGGGTATATGGTTGACTCCTAATAGTGATGGCCACGAAGCACAGGTCAAGGAAATTAAAATTTTAGATTTCATGCCTCTATATTTCCATGTTTGTATTTTTAAATTTTTGTTAATTCTTTTCAACAAAAAGAAAAAGGCCATGCTCAACTTAATTTCCCAAATAAAAAAAGAGCAAAAGGTCGCTGTAGGAGCTGTCCTGCGACTTATGTGTGGTAACAGTCTAATGGGTAGTACATATCAGTCGGCCCATGTCATTTATGAAATAACGGTGCTGCAGCCACTTGGCGTTGTTGAAATTTGGATATTCTCAAGACTATATAGCCAATAGATTTCTGTTATTAATTTGGAGAGAGAGAGAGAGAGAGATGGTCTACCGACCCCTTGATTTGAGATGCTTTTCGTTTGCATATAGCGGCACAGTTATCGATTCTGTGAGTGTCACGTCGGCACAGTTATCGTTGACATGTTATGTCGAAAACTAGCAATTTACGCACCAAAAAATAGATGAGATGATATATGCATTAATTAATTTTCATGTCTTATTAATATTACCTGATAATTACTGACGTTTCAGGTTGGTTCAATTACGTTTTTAATGAGCTTTATGTTGTTGTACGTGAAGTTGTAACCTGATCATCAAACCATGAACCGGCTTTAATAATTAGCAGTGGAGGACCAGCTGGTTCGATTTTCTTCTTAATGCATGCAATCACATGCATGTCACATGTCCCTCAGTACGTACTCAAATATGTGTGGAGCTTTCACAGCTAGAGACATTCTAAAAGAAGTAGATGCGTTTGCAGTCGTTGCAGTTATCTTTCAACCTCAATCATAATGAGTAGCATGCAGCATGCGCCTCGAGGCCCTTATCTCCCTCCCCTTTGTTCTTTTGGGACCACTGCTTCACATAAAGTATGAGATTTGAACCTAAACTTTAACGTCCTGCAGTCGACGTTGCAAATTGCTGATCAGATATGCGCCTTGTATATCCCTGCAGATCTATAGCCGAGCATAGATCTGATGCAAGACCCTGCTGATATCCATCTGGCATCTACGTACAGTTCTCCTCTAAAAACCACAAATTGAGCACAAAAGGTTTGGTTCATATTATAATTTGCAATAAAGACGACATAGTACACAACCTTTTGCGTGAGCTTAGAAGGTTCCCAACAAAAAAAAAAAAAAAAAAAGATTATTCATTTGGAGAGTTAGATGAATTAATTAGAATTTCATCCAAGAAAGTATGTACAAAGTACTTGAAACAAGATACTAGCTAGCTAGCATAAACATCTGCAAATAAAAGCAACAAATTATTAAAGCCAATCTTCATCTTCGATCTGCTTTATCTTTTAAAACTCATTCAAAGGATCGGGACAGGGCATACTGAAAAATAGAATTCCTATGCTGCAAATTACAGACAAGAATCAAAATGAATCGATCACTGGATTGGAATAAGGTCACTACATCGATCGGATCCATGCTTACGAGTGTATAATTAATGGGATCTTGCCTGTAAATTGGGAAGAGTTTCGAAATATTGTGGTTAATGTCCTCCCTTCTTATAATTCGACCTTTCGCTTTCTACTCAATCCCCCCTGCGGCCCTGCATCTCATGAAGTTTGAGACTTTGGTCTTGTACTTACCGTGAATGGGCTGGCCGCCGTGGCCGGGGCAGCCAAAATCAAATTAATTTGACATTAAAAATGCCTCTTAATTCTATATAAATATAAGATTAATGCATACCAAAACTTGCGCAATTAATTAAGCACATGACCCTCGAGGGGAAAGGGTCATGTACGACACCTTTTGAAAATTCAAAACTTCAGCTCGTGCCGGTTTCACAAAGAACTGGCTTCTACCTTTCTTCGCATCGGACACCAAATGCTGCCTGAACATGGCAATGAAAGTTTCCACTCTCTCGTTTAGCTCCTCCTTTGACAGCCTCATTGGAGCCTCTCCTGCTTGGTCTTCATCAGGATCCACTCCATCTACCTCACTTTCATCACTTTTTTTCCGGTGCACTTTGTGGCCGCAGTGAACTTCAGCTTGTGCGGACCCCGTACAACGCCTCTCACTCTTGTTACTTTCGATCTTCATCTCCGCTTGGTCGTCATTGCATTCTTGATTTTCGTTGGAGGCGGAGCGTAGAGACGTGAAAACAATGGCTAAGAGGACGAGGTTGAGGGCGAGAAACACCCATGCGCGCCAGTACTGCTCGACTAGGCACGTTATCATTGCGCGTTTCACGCATGCCATTAAAAGAGCTGCTCCAGCAGTGTACAAAACTGTGTTCATAATGTCGTCATCTTCGCGGTCTCTCTCTTCAGTTACTCTCTTATGACTCTTTATCTTCCTCGTCTCCATATTGCGTGGGTCTCTTTCTTTTTTGGCAATATAGCTAGTTAGCTACCTCAAGAGTCGATCGAGAGGACCATTTGAGTCTTGGTATTGGGTTGTCTCGCTTTTATAGAGAGTTAGAACAGAAAAGATGCCCTTTTTGTTTTCGAGGATTCACAGTGATGAAGAGGAGACAAGCAGACAGTGTGTCTGCACTACTGCAGCATTCACCACAACTGCAAGTGAAGTCGGTATGATTGCTCACCGAATTGAGCCCAGTAATTAAGTTCGTATTTGTTTAGTTTGGCGTGCACGCTACTGACCCAACCATAGTCATAGCAATTGCCTCGGAATTAGCTAGTAAGGTAAAAAGTGGTATGATTTGTTTTGGGTTATGTAATTGTCAAGTGATCTTCGCTAATTTCACCTTGTAGATTAATGAAATTGTTTGAATCGAAACTGCTATGACAATAATTGCCAAAAGATGCAAACTTTAGAGGGATTAACAAAATATAGTTAATCATTTTCAGTGTTGTGGGAGTGGTGACGTGGTGTTGAACCATAGGAAGAAGTGGAAATATTCTCCTACTCAAAGCTGCTTGGCTTTTACTTTGGAAAGCAGAGTGGCAGTGATCACTTGCATTTTTGCCGGTTGATGAGAGCAATGGAATGAATGAAACGTGACGATGCACAGCACGCTTATTGGATACCTAAATCATATCAGAAAATGACCCTACATGTTGAGTTATTGTACAGCGGCAGTAGTAAAGCATATCATTTTTCTCTTCTCTATGAGATTTCTTCTTGGGCAGGGGAAAGGCGAGCTTTTAGGACATTGACAAAAAGTGCTTGCCTCATAAAATACATGTTACATTGTAAGTTTACAAAAAGGAAGTCTGAAGTCAGAGATCGCAATCTAAGATAAATTGGGTTACATGACTTAAAAAAACAACACCATTTTCGATTTAGAGCTAGTTACAAACTGAAACTTGAACGAAAAAAAAAAAAACTAATAAGTCGCAAAAAGTTTTCCTGTTCTTTTCTCTCCCTCATTCCTCAAGCGACTCTTCTATGTAGTAACCCCTACACGCTACATGAGCGAGAGAGCAACAAGATTTGATAATCCCTCAACAACTTCTCTCTCTCTCTCTCTCTAAAATGCAGCCAGCTGACACTAACCTTTGCAGCCACCCTGCAAAGTTTAATGTTTTCTTGAATGGCGAATCATGTACAACTTTCTACTTGTTGGATGTAAGAAACGGTGACCTTTTCTACCACCATCTTTTCCCAGACAAAGAAATTAGCTGCACAAAAAGGGAAAGTAAATTAGAATATTAAACAAGCTTAATCATTTAGCAAAATAAAATTCGAAGAGCATGTAATTATGCACTGGGAGCACCAAAAAGCCAAGAGAAACCAGTTGTTTGTATATTTGCTATCTTTTCGTAGTCTACCACCATGAAAGAAATAATTAGTTCATTTCTTAAAAGAAAAAACATTTGGAAACAATCAAGAGAGTAAGAGGAAGGGGAAAAAATCAACCTGCCGGGCAATCTGAGCCAGTCGACGACTATCTCTAGATGAGTCGTTGATTATGCTAGAGTTTTGGGGCTTTGGCGCATCCCTTTGTTTATCTCCCGACCTTCTCTTAGTGGTGCTGTTTTCAAGAGAAGCATTATCATCAGGGTAGTTCAAGGATTCCTTCTTGCGCTTCCTACGAAAGGTGTACATGAGAAGCCTGTTGCTGTCTGCTTGACGGGGAGAACCATTAGTTGCTTCAGATGCTTCGGCATCTTTCAAAGAAGAATTCATCAATGGTTTGTTGAACATCCCATGATCCAACTCAGAGCTTGGATTCATCAAATTCAAATTCTTGGTAGCATTAACTTTATGTTTTACCAATGCAGACTCATCCACCAACTCCGTATCCTTCCGTGCCGCATTCTGGACAAATCCAGATTCATTAATATCCTTAATGTCAACAATAAGATCAGCAGAACCTGATCTAGGATCTACATCATGTGTAATTAAAGTCAATCCCGGATCCAAACAGATTAATGGCTTTATCCCAGAATCGGTTTCACTTATTCTTGACCTCTCTTCACCAGATTTAATATTTCCATTGATCGAATGCGAAGTTCTTTGACACGAGATAACAGAATATGGCTGACAAGTTTTGCTTAGCAGCTCATCAGAATGAGACCTAACTGAGGCATTGGCATCCCCACTTTCCATCTCTTTTTTTCCATTCCCTTTGTGGACTTTCACTTTGTCTGCCTTGAAATTTGGTACAGTACAGGCACTCTCAGCAGACTTAACATTCCCATTGACTAAGAATGTTTTACAACAGGAAAGAACAGAAGACGGTTGACAAAGTTTCATGAGCTGGTCAGGACCGGGACAAGACTTCCATGAAGTAGCTTTGGCTTGCCCAAACCGTATATTTCTTCTTTGTAATGTGCGGGTCTTAATTGAGTTCTTCACTTCTTTGCCAATTGAGGAGTTCATCATTTCAGTGTTGCTGGTCCTAGAAGAGGGTTCCAGACATTTTCCTTCATCCTTATTACTCACGTCAGTGATGAACTCATTCTTTTTGAGAGAATGTTGATCGTCTACATCTCCAGAAGAAGGCACCTTTCCATCCATGAAGTTTCTTTCAAATGCACGAATTCTCTGTGTAAATCCATTTTTATACAGTTCAGACTCCTTGCTTCTCGTGATTATGGAGGCTAAGTCAGAGTCATTAGCATAATAATTATTCATCAGAGAAACACTTGGTTGTTCAGATTCTTTTGTTGTAAGACAGGAATTATCAACTGAATCTCTCTCATTCAATGGTGCATTCTTCATGTCAGAAGTCATCATAGTTTCAAATCCTGAATTTGAATGAGAAGGTCTGATGGGATCAGCTGCTGCATTTTCATCAGAAGATGCAACTTCCCTCTTGATTTGTCCATTTAAAGATTGCGCTTGGTTGCTCTTCACTTTCTCCAGTGCACCCCATACCTGTTTCAACTCTATTCTAAGATCTCCTATTACATCCTCTGCCTCATTGAGCTGTGCCTCAAGCTCTTCTATCCTTTTCTGCTGGCGCAAGGATGTCATCTCCGCCTCAGTGGCCTGTAAACAAGTAAAAACTGGTTGATTCTATACTAACTGCTTACAAAAACTCCGAAATATACTGGAGCAGGCACTGTTAGAAAAATTCAAGTTGCCCTTTCAACATTAATGCAATGTAGTTGCAAATATGCTTGGATGAGTAATGCATTTCATCTAACTTATAGCTAAGACTACCCAAAGGGGCAGACCCCCTATCGGTTGAACATCCAATGTTCAATGAATGACACCTTAGACAGCCTACGTAAACTGAATGAATTGGTAAATTATAATGATAATACTGAAATAAGTGCTCCTCCGTGTTAATGCATTTTGTTTTGTTGAAAGGATACAAGAGTTGGGTAGATTGAAAACAGGAATAAAAAAATGAATAGCATGACTTTCAATTGACCAACCTTTTTTATTTTTCCTTATCCTTTCTGGAAAAGATTGATTCCATATCAAGTTGAACATTTATAAGGGGAAAAAAGAGAGAAGAAAACGGTGGACTCTATTTACTGAAGTCACTATGCAGACCTCAAAGACCAGCTGTAACACATTAAAATTGAACATTTGAGGAGACTTCATAACAAACTAGGAAACAATTAACCAGCAAAAGTTGGTAGGTTAAATCTAGCTGAGACCAGACCACTAAGATCTACAGGGAGGGCTAAGGCCTAAGGGGCTCTTCCTCTAACCCGAAAACATATAAATATATAACATGCAACCCAATATGATAGAAATTTTTCAATCCCCCTCACTTTTCATTCTTTAAGTGTCATCACTGCTCAAAATCCGAGGAACCACTACATCCTTGCAGCTTTCCTTACACCTAAAAGTAGTGCTGGAATCTCAGAAGTACAAATGAATAAAAATGAAAGTAGATTAGGAGTTATATCATGAGATAATGTGTTGGAAGTTAGAAATTTCAATGTCGCACACAGATTGGTTTATTTCAGTACTTCAAAAATTCTGTTCCCGAAATTGGAAAGCAGTATCACAATGAATCAATTTTGCTTGTGTCATCCAAATATGCTTTGATCTATTGGCATTATTTGCAATTGCTTTGAGAAATAAACAAATAAGTTGAAGACTGTTAACAGTTGAAAAGATGAATGAATAAGATGAGAGATAGCAAACTTTAACATACAAAGAACCATACTAAGTTTCCCATCTATGTGTGCCTGCGTGCATGTGTTTGCGTACACGTGTATGATGAATTTGAGTCGACATAAGAAAAACTACGCATTATATCTCTAGCCAACTTTGGAGATAATCCAAACACAAGCTCCAATACAATTTGGCAAGATACTGAAGCAGATAAAGACACGTCCCTTCTAGCACTGGCTGTGGCTTACAGTCATCCAAGGTACTGTTCGGTTAGCATTTGGGACGCACTTTCCTTGCGCTAATTGCTTTTAACAAAGCCGCAATAAAGGAGAAAAGTACTTCTACCATACTAACCAAGAAGTAACTAAAACACAACAGCAAATTTGCAATGCCAGTTTCTGAAAATGTAGCAACCGACAGAAATACTCAGTTATTGAATAAAACATCAGCATTTCCCTTCGGTTTGGTTCAGGGGAAACAGAGAAAAAAATGAAAAGAAGGCACCTCCGTTTTGTTTCCATTTCACCATTCCCTTCCGGGAATCAAATAGCCCCTAATTTACATTCGAATCAATGTAATACTTAAAGATCATACAAGAACCTCAATTCTAGATCATAAAACTGATACAAAATAATAAGAAGTTAAAAATAGAGAGTGAATGCGTAAAGTGTGAAACTCAAAGGTAACAGAATCAAGGACATTGAAGTTTACAAAAGGGAGCACCTTGGAATCGATCATTTGCTTCAAGCGGACGAGCATTCGGAGCGCCTCGTCCTTGGTGGCAAGCAGATCCTGCTGAAAGCGAAGAGCTTTCCTTTCCGATGTCATTACACGTGCCGCCGCCTCCTTCGCCGTGTTCAGAATAATCTCCGCGTACGCCTTCTTCAATGCCAACATTTTCTGCACCCTCAAAAAACCGAAGTTACAGATAGAGAAAAATACTATTAGATGCTGGCGCGGCACGGCTAGCAGTTTGTTTGGTGGTGGTTGAGGTGCGAGTTTTTGGTCGTTAGGTTGTGGTAGTTACCTGAGCTTCGGGTTCCATGAAGGCAAGCTGTGTGAGCGGGCGTTATTTCGGGTTCGGAGTTTGAGAACTAAAATGGGTCGTTTTCTTCTTTTATGTTTATTTGAATTACAAATTTACGAGATTGTCTGTTGGTAATTTGGCATTGCTCGGCCTCGGAGTCGGAGGTTGGCTACCCCTGCCCGTTATTAAGGCGTTGCACTTCACAGATTTGCCTTGGGCGAAACGGGGGTTTCTTTCGTCTTTTCGTATTCGTGGCGCGCAAGAAAGGAGAGGAGAGGTGGGCCCCGTCGGATAGGACGGGACGCTGCATGTCTGCCTTTCTGGCGTTCGGGTCAACGACACGATATTTTTCAAATTTTGAATTCACACCGTTGCCGTCGGCCATGGCCTTCTTTTGTGCCAGATTTTTGAATTGTCAAGTTGTAGGGATATTATGGGTTTACAGAAAACTGAAAAATCGGTCATCATTGATGCGAACCGACCGGCTGCATTAGGAACCAGCCAGAACCGGTGATGAACCGGTTGCCGTACAGTAAAATTTATTTAAAATTGACCAACTTCGGTTTAATCCTGGTTCAAATCGCTGAACCAACCGAACTAATAAAACTTTTTTTTAATTTAAATATATATATTTAAAATGACGTCGTTACACTTAGTTTAAGTGGGATGTCGTCGTTTTATACGTATAGTATACAATAGATAACTGAAACAACGTTGTTTCATGTAAGACGTATAAAAAAAATAAATTAATTGAAATGACGCCGTTTCATTTTAAACCAAATGGCGTCGTTTCAAGATGAGGTCATTTTCAACCTCCAGCTTCTTCTTCCTCCGTTCCTCGCATTCGTTGCAGCTCTCTCTCTCTCTCTCTCTGCAACACACTCTCTCTACTCTCTCAGGCGAACTAAGCCACTAGGATAACCAGAAACCAACAGAGAACCACTAGAGTTGATACGGCCGGTGGCTTCTCCCTCTTCAACAGCATTAGTTTTGCCCAAAAACCACGCTGAATACATCGGTTTTCAACCCTAATGGATATGATATGAATACATTAGTTTTACAAAAAGTTTTGTTATATACAGTTATTTATATATATTTTTCATGTATTTAACTAATATGATTAGTTAAAATAATTATTTTATATTAAAAAGATAATACAGTCAATCACATTAATAAAGTATACAAAAATATGTAAAAGTAACTGTACATAAAATTTTTATAATATAAATGATAAACACGATTATGCTTCTTAATTTATATTATTTATTAATCTTTTTAATATTTTTTACTTAGCTTATTTAAAAATATACACATAAAAAATAGATAAATTTAAGATTTTAATTTTTATGTTTTTTAGCGTCTTTTATTTTAAATATATATATACATATTTTCAATTTTGTTAATAAATCATGTGGCACCAAGTCAAGAAAAATGTGAGTTATATTCCACTTAGAACGAATTATAAGATAAAGCCCCATATGGATTGATGTATTTTTATTTATTTCCTAAAGCAAGTTTCATTAAACTAGAAATAAGAGTCATATTACAAAATACAAACCTTTAAATACTAATGACAAAAGAGCCTAACTTGTGAGAGGATCTTTTTCACTATGAAAATCTAATAAGTATTGTGGAATGCTGATCATGGGTATGCTTCCATATAGGTTGTTGGAGGCTGCCCATTGTGCAACGTTATGTGCACATCGATTTTGAGATCGATATAATTTTTTTACCTGCCAATTGTCAAAACTGCTTAACAACTGATGTATATCATGAATAATGGAATGCATTGTCTAGTTTGTAGGCTGCTTTGCTTTTGTTATTGTCATTAACACTTGCTTTGCGTCAGCTTGAATGAGGATCTTTGCAACTTCCTTGTTTTGGCTTCTTGTATGGCTGTGAGAGCTACAGTAGCTTATCCAATGTTTGGGTTTTTGCTATGAAGGAAAGCTGTATGTACAAACACTGAAATTCTTTTTTCAGACTTATAGATTGATGTTGCAATGCTTCCGTGACTTCAAAATGCCACATCAAAATCCAAGGTATGCATTAACATGTTCTTTGAATGTTTGAAAAACTTTGGTTATGAACATTTTGATGGAAGGGCTGGTAGAATTGTGTATGACTTGGTTTCGTAAGAACCACAAATTGTTCATTGCAAGTGTTGCAAAGAGTTGGAATTGTTGGGTTTCTTGATCTTGAATGGCCAATTCTGTTTTTGGATTGATGATGATTATTATCCAAGTAGCGATGGGTTGTTGAGCAAAAAGGGTTATGTTTATGGGCCATTTTGATTGTCTCTACAGAATTCTAGAGAAATGGCAGTTCAGGAACAAATGAGTTTGATTCTCCTCTTCAGTGTTGCATAGATGATAGAGAATGTGGTCAGTTTCGAGGGCTAAGAATCTGTTTAAGATAACTCTGGTAGGCAAAACATTATGGGCAATTTTCCAGAGCAACAGCTTAGCTTATTTTGCAAATTTAATTTCCAATGCTTCTTCCAAATGTCACCATTGTTTGGAACTTGATCATTTTCTTAATTGTTCACAATTACTGCATAAGCAGATTTTACCAAAAAATTACCAGTTGTGTGATGAACCCATTTAATCTTGTCCTTGATTGCTGCATAGTTGTAGTTTGATAGGGGAATTTTTTGGATTTCATTCACTGTTTTTGTGGTGAAAAAAGCTTGGAGAAAAATTGTGTTCCATCTTCTAGGTTGTTCTGGTCAATTCCTCAACTTTCAGGTTTGGTTCCATGATTATGTTATTATTTATTGGCTTTGGTACCATTGTTTACCGGATAGCAAACACTATTATTAACCAGGTCTCTCTACTTTAGAATTCCTTTCCAAAACCATGAGTCTGTTGGTTTGGTATTGGTTTCAAAGAAAGTGCTACTTTTTAGATATTTCTTAGTGAAGACTGTCTTCCACAAGATGTTGGAATTGCTTATAAGATGCCAAGCAAATTTTGAGATGAGGGCTTTATTAAAGATATTGCCATTTCTAAGACCCAGCCCTCTTAATGATTTTGGTTTATAGATGGATGTCCAAGATTTTGGTGTATAAGTTTTTGAATTGTGATCTTTTGTGCCCTACCAGAATTTTCGAAACATGCTATCCAATCTTCTAGAAATAGATTTTGGCATCCACATAGTGGTCGTTGCATAGGAAGGAATTGTGCTAGCTATTGTTTTGATTAAGGTGGTTCTCCCTGCTTGGGAGATGAGTTTTGTTTTCAAACCCTGCATTTTGTTCTGAACCTTTTCAAGGATGTCCCCAAAAATGTTGAGCTTTGATGAACCAATGTATAGAGGGAGGCCAAGGTATCTGAGTTTTGGAGGAGATTCTTTAAAGTTGAGAATTTCTTTTATTTCTCTTTTGTTGCCAGTGAGAGTATTGTTGCTGAAGTAAATCGAGGATTTTCCTTTATTTATTTTTTGGCCCGACCATGAGGAGTATGTATCAAGACAGCTTGCAAATGCTTGAGTTGTATGATTTGTTGTTGTTCCAAGAAGTGTCATCAGCAAAGAGAAGATGAGATAAAGTTGGGCTTCTTCTTGAAAGACTAATACCTTCTAGGTTCTTTTTTGTTTCTTCTCTAAGGATCAATCTCGACAGAGTTTCACTTCCTACAATAAAGAGAAACGGTGGTAAAGGGTCTTCTTGCCTCAAACCTCTCGAAGGACGAAAGAAACTAGTGGGGGTTCCATTGATGATGATGAAGTATGACATAGTTGTGATACATTCATTTATCCAATTGTTCCAAGTTGAGTTGAAACCAAGGGCTCCGAGAACTTTGAGAATGAATGGTCATTCCATGAAGTCGAAAGCTTTTTCCATATCAATTTTTATAGCCATAATTCCTTTCTTACCTCTCTTCTTTTTCAAGTGGTAAAAAACTTCTTGAGCCAGGATGATGTTTTTATAGATTAATCTACTAGGCACAAAGGTTGTTTGTGTTGCGTCTAAACCTTAACTCAAATTAATGAACCAAAAATTTAGTGCAGTTTTACCTGCAAGTATACAGGTGTTGTAGTACCTTACAGGATCGAATCCACAGGGATTGACTAATGTGGAAATTTCTTTCAAACAAATTAAAATAAAATATTAAAAGAGATGCGCGATTGAAAATAAAATGAGGTTATTAAAATTATGATTTTTGACTTAACAAAATAAAACTAAAATGATAAAATGTATTGATATGGGAAAAGACTAAGGTTTCGAGGATCCATTTAATAATTTAAAATATTGTTTCCGATCAAATTACTTCAATTAAACTAGAATAATAATTCCGTTTAATTGGAAGATTTAGCATTTAAGATCAAGAAAAATAGTTACGAATGATCGAGCATGAACGATTGATGATTAAAACGCTTACAAATTTATTTGACTATCACAGGGATTTCTCAAGCATTTACTGTATTCGGAAATCACAATAAATCAAGAAAAATATATAGATAATCAAATTATCCAATAATAAAATCATTCAAACGATTAAACTCACAAAATAAATTTGTCGTCGATCCGAAAATAATTTTCAAGTTATTAAACTTCACCTCTAACCTTAGTATGAAAATTTAGCCAACCATATTCATCAAAAGTGCTATAAAAATAAAATAAACCTTGCTCATGATGATATTAAAATAAAACACAATAAAACAACAAAAGAAAAGTGAAGAAAAAAATAAGAGTTAAAAGAAGAAAAAAATAAAACTCCCTCTCCGTTCCGTAAGCTCCCTTCTCCAAAAGTTCTTCTCAGCTTTACGTAAACTCCTTCTCTCCTTTCACCAGTTCTGTCCGTCCGAGGCTAGAGGAAGACCTCCTCTCTACCTTTTCTCCCGTCAAACTTCCTACGTCAACTCCCTCAAACTTCCTCTTGCTTTTTTTTTTCTTCCGTAAAAGAATCTCCCTCACGTAAAACTCTCCCTCAGTTCTCTTCTATATAGTTTTTTTTTCATTCCTCACACCCCAAACGTCCTCCACGTCTCTCCACCAATTTTTTCTCAAGTTCACCCACTCTTTCCAGCCCTGCAAGATGAAACAAAATAAATTGCAATATAGGTACAAACAGAAGGTTAGTCCCTTTCCAACTCACTCCTCTGTTTTCTTCCACTAAAAACAGAGCAGAAAATAGCTAGAAAACAGCTCTTTAACGTAAACTCCTTCTCTCCTCACATTCCTATATCTCTTCAGCCAAAGAAAAAAAACTCTTGCTCACTGTAAGAGCTCCTCTCCAAACGTAAAACTCCCTACGTAAACTCCTCTCTTTTTTCTCAGTTCCTCTCCAAACCTTCAGGCTTCCAGGACTCCCCTCCAAACGTCCCACTTCGAACGTAAAAGAGAAAACCAGCCTTTCGAAAAATCACTCTTTCCGTAAACTCCCTCCTCTCTTCACCTTCGTTTCTCTCAACCCAGGACCCTAGCTTTTCTTCCGTAAGCTCCTCTCTCTTTTTTATTTATTTATTTAAACTCTGCTCTTCAAAAACCAGGCCTCACGTCTCTCTGTTTTTACGTCCCACCTTCTCTAACGTCCCAGTTCCGTTCTCACCATAAGAGCTCTCCCCCGAACGTAAACTCTCCTCCAGCCCAATTCGAAAACCCACTCTCACCTTCTGTTCTTCCAGTTCCTTCGTTTCTCTCAACCCAGGACCCTAGCTTTTCTTCCGTAAGCTCCGTCCCCTCTACGTCCCAAGGCTAGCGGACCACCCACTCCGTGTCTCTCACCAGATGAAGTGTATCTCCCTTCTGTCCGAGAATACTCTCCCAGCCATCTCCCTCACTGAAAATCTACCCAGCAAAAAAAATTCCTTCCAGCCGACACCCCTTCAATCCTCCCTAATCCCCTACGTAAACTCTCTTTTTAACGTCACTTTGGTTCCGTCTCCAAACCTCCTCCATCCTCTCCGTAAATCACTCCCTTTAAAGCTTTCACTCACCAACATATTTTAATTTACTCCAGCACGTCTTCACCCTCAAACCATCCACCGAATTCCTTTAATCTCCACGTTTCACTCTCCGTCTTTCACGTCCAGCTCACCCTCCTCAATTCTCAATCAAATTTCCGTATACGTCCAGTCCCCCTCAGCCCACGTAAATACTTCTCTTTTGCTTTCGGTTTGGTAGCTTGCCGTAATCCCACGTCTCTTTCCATATCCAGCCAGAAGTCAAAGAAACCTCAACATATACATTTTTTTCCGTCAATCTCTTTCTCAAACTGTTAAGATGTCCCTCAATTTTTGGCTTTCCGTAAATGTTTCCATCTGCTAGCTCTTTCCGTTTATGTTGGCAACATGGTTTGTATAAAAAAAATTGTTGCATGCTGTAACCCTTTTTGTTCGCCGTCCTTTCATTTACTTTGTGTCGCATTACTTTTAAAGGAAAAGCTTTCTTTGATCTTCACTTTTAATTTCCACGTCGCTTGCCGACAATTCTTTCAATATTTTCAGCTGCCCAAATCTACTGCTTTGAAAATCTCATATAGCATGCGTCGTGGCTCAGAATCGGATTTCCTTTGAATTTTATTTATGCTGCAAATAAAAAATAAAAATAACACTTGAAATAAATTAAAAAGAAAATAGATTATTAAAAATATACTCTATATGTGAGGAAATATTTTTCAATTAAATCATAGTTATAAAATTAAGCATAAACATGATATTAATCAATTAAAAATCACAACTCGAATTTATGCTTATTAACTATTTTTCCATCTAAAACCAATAACAATGTCACGAAACAGTTTAAATGAATTGGTTTTAAATAGCTAAAATATGCAATTTTTCAGCTCAAACAGTTTGGTAAGGGGAGATAAGATTTAGTAGAATCTTCTTGAGTTTGTTAGCTAGAATTTTTGCAATAATTTTATAACAGATATTGGAGAGATTGATTGGACAAAAATGGTGGACTACATTAAGATTTTTTAGTTTTAGGGACAAGTGCTATGTTTTTGTGGTTTATCTCTTTTAGAATTTTCCCACAAAGGGTCCCCTATGGATTGATGCTTAATTGGCTTAATTGCCTATAGGTGTAACACTTGGATTCAATATATTGCAATATATACATATATTTATATACATATATAAATATATAAATTTATTTTATAAAAATAAAATTTTTTATAAAAATACTTTATAAAAATATTTTTATAAATTTAAATAATTTAATGTGATACGTTAGATTTATTTTACAAGAAAAATAACTTCACAATTAATGTGATATGTTAGATCTACTTTACAATAAAAAATAATTTTATAATATGATGTACAACATAAAATTATTTGTGATTAAAGTATATATTAATGCGAGCCAATTTGATAGGACGTCACGTTGACTTGTAAAGCAATTAACTTGTGAACTAGATGAAATAGTGTGTTGGTGGAGCTCCAATTGCACTATTTTTGTTTATAATATTATGTTTGATATGGACATATCTCAAAATGTATCCAATAATGGATATAAATTTTTTGATGAGTGAATAACGACAATTTCCGTTAACCAAAAAAAAAAAAAAACTTGTGAACTAATTTTTTGAGGAAAAACATTTAACTTGTGAAGTAATTATTCTAAAACAAGTGTTCAAATTCACGTCCAAAATGATTGAGAGAAGTTGGTGGGTGGTTAAAATTTAATTGTGAAAATTGATGGTTTCGGTTAGGGGGAGGAAACTAGCCGATAACTACTGCACATGAATAGAACTTGCTGGTAAAAGGGGAGGAAACCAATGACGTTGATTTTGGCGTAATCCCAATTAGTCGTCGTGAATGGTGCAAAACTCAGAAATGGATATGCTAATTGCGACCATTTGAGAAGAGAGAGAGAATTAAACCTAATTTAAAACGACGTCGTTTGATAAACTAAATTGCGTCGTTTCACTTTATTTTTTTTTTAAATAATAGATATAAAACGACGTCGTTTTATGTAAAATTATATATAAAATATACATAAATTATATAATCGGTCAGTTAAGTAGTTCAGAATAACTTCAAATTGAAACTGAACCGGCCGATAATGGTTTTGACATAATTCTATCGCCGTCGAATCGGTTTTACGTCAATTTTGACTGTTCCTTCTTCGGCAGCTGGTCTGAAGCAATTACCATAATTTTAACGGTATTTGTACGCCTCTAATTAAATTGTGCTAAAAGCTTCGCAACGTCCATGGTATTCACTTAACTACTACAAGTGTTTGACAGTTTGACCGCACCAACTCTGTTCGTGTCCCACCTAAAATCTACACCATCCTTTGGAGGAAAAAGCTATACATACAGATTGACACCTTGCAAACGTAACATTTACTGCTTCATCTTTGACCACTCTCCCGTTTCAGAATTTTCAAAGCCCCAACGCTTCCGACTCGTCTCCGTTCCATCAATCTAATTGTGGAAAGATACTATTATTTATTTCAAATTCAATCCCCCTCAGTCACGACACTAAACTATATTACAAGTTAGGCTTTAATTCATGAGGAATTTTGTTGCAAAAAGACTTGCTTTTTCAAACCAACGACTCTGCAGGATCAGGATGAACGACAAAGTCTCCTTTATTCCTTGAAATCCCATCACGCATTTAAGTTTTTGAAAGTAGATATATTTTTCTGTCATTATAAGTTATAAATATTATATTAATTTCCATTACAATATTTGATGTTATGAAAATTGTCCATCTCTCTGCATTAAGATGTTTTAAGATTAATATATAAGGAATGATCCATTTTCTAATGATGGTATTTAAGATTTTGATGTCTATGATTGCAATATTATTATCTTTATAATCATATGATTTAAACCAATATCTAAACCAATACGACCGTTTCGATCCACCCACATGTAAAAATCCACCTACAGTCCCAAACCTTCTCCACGCAGTACTCCCAAATGGAAAAAAGAGCCAGTTTCTGATTGGCTGTCTAGAAAAGGAAAATTCTACAGAGATGAACTTCAAAGACGGGAAGAGTAGCATCCTGCATCCAACCAGGCATTCTCAGTGGACCTGGTCAGTCTACAGCCTTTTGGTCAAAAAATCCCTTTCCGTTAATTAGAGTCCTCTAATCAAACAAACCATAGTCAAACAAGTTGTAATTATTAATCAGATCTAGTACACACTAACCCATTGAAAAACAAGTCATCAACTATAAGTCTATAACAACAATAATTACACCATCCCACCCCACTCCTTACGGAATTGTGAGAGATGCCATTTTTCCAGTATTTCGTCTCCTACAGCACCAAGTCAATGGCCCTGATTTCTCCCCCTTACCGCTTCCAACAGTTGTACGCGTAAACATTCATCGCCTTTCTTGGACTTTTTTTTATGGTTTTGAGTTCTTAGAAACTCTAAATTTGAAAATTGGGTGCTGGTTTTGTTTCGCTTTTGATGATCAGCATGAGAAGTTTGAGCGATGCCAAGAAGTTTCTCGTGACACTTAACTTTGTCATCCTGCCGATTGCGTTGTTTCTTGCGTGTTGTGCTTCTTCGGCGCAGGTGGTGGAGGACGACTTCAAGTGCCTCGAAGGTTTGAAGAACTCATTGAGCGATCCACTGCAGAAGCTCAGCTCTTGGAGCTTCAACAACAGGTCCGCGGGCTTCATATGCAAGTTCGTCGGGGTCACCTGCTGGAATGAGCGCGAGAACCGCATATTAGGCCTCCAACTCCGGGACATGAAGCTGTCGGGCATGGTTCCGGAGTCCTTGAAATACTGCGGAAACATGCAGGACCTGGATCTCTCAGCCAACGACCTGTACGGTACGATACCTAAAGAAACATGTGCCTGGTTGCCTTTCTTAGTAAAGTTGGATCTATCTAATAACGGTCTTTCCGGTCTTATCCCACCCGAACTTGCAAATTGTACATTTTTGAATAGTCTGATGATGTCGGATAATAAGCTCTCTGGTACCATACCTTACGGGCTCTCTAGTTTGGGTAGGCTGAAAGAATTTTCAGTGGCGAATAATGATCTTACGGGCAGGGTACCGTTGTATTTCGGCAGGTTTGATAAGGCCGGTTTAACTGGGAATGATGGGCTTTGTGGGAAACCTTTGGGGAAGTGTGGTGGGTTGAATAAGAAGAATTTGGCGATTATAATTGCTGCCGGAGTGTTTGGTGCGGCAGGGTCTCTGTTACTGGGTTTTGGGGTGTGGTGGTGGTACCATTTGAGGTTGAGGAAGAGGACTGGGAGAAGGTATGGGTTTAGAAGTGACGATGATTGGGCTGAGAGGTTGAGGGCTCACAAGCTTGTTCAAGTTTCCTTGTTTCAGAAACCGCTTGTCAAGGTTAAATTGGCAGATTTGATGGCGGCCACCAACAATTTCAGCCCAGAAAATATAAGTATTACCACTAGAACGGGGACTACCTATAAGGCAGTGCTGCCTGATGGGTCGGCACTTGTGATCAAGCGTTTGAGTACTTGTAAGCTTGGGGAGAAGCAGTTTCGTTTGGAGATGAACCGATTAGGCCAGCTTAGACACCCGAATTTGGCACCCCTTTTGGGGTTTTGTGTGGTGGAGGAAGAAAAGCTCTTGGTCTATAAGCACATGTCTAATGGTTCTTTGTATTCTTTGTTGCATGGAAGTGGGGATGCATTGGACTGGCCAAGTAGGTTTAGGATTGGCTTGGGTGCAGCAAGGGGTCTTGCTTGGCTGCATCATGGGTGCCACCCTCCAATTTTGCATCAGAACATATGCTCCAATGTGATCCTTATCGATGAAGATTTCGATGCTAGGATAATGGATTTTGGGTTGGCAAGGCTGATGACTACTTCTCATTCTGATGAGAGTAGTTATGTCAATGGCGATTTGGGAGAACTTGGTTATGTAGCTCCAGAATACCCGAGCACATTGGTTGCTTCCCTAAAAGGAGATGCTTATGGATTTGGGGTGGTACTTCTTGAATTGGTAACTGGTCAAAAACCTCTTGATGTCAGCACTGCTGAGGAGGGATTTAAGGGCAACTTGGTGGATTGGGTGAATCAACTCTCTACTTCTGGTCAAACAAAAAATGCCATCGATATGGCTCTTTGTGGAAAAGGGAATGATGAGGAAATTTTGCAGTTCCTGAAAATTGCATGTAATTGTGTGGTTTCTCGGCCCAAGGACAGGTGGTCTATGTACCAGGTTTATCAATCATTGAAGAGTATGTCCAGAGACCATGGTTTCTCTGAACAAGAAGATGAATTTCCACTGATATTTGGCAGAAATGATTCCGGAGCAATGAAGGAAGAAGCATGACAAAGTGGTTTTGAGGATTTCTACGTCTCGTGGTAAAGGTTTGAAGGATCTTAACTAATGTAAATGGTGTCATCTCCATTCTAGCTAGTTTTGTTCCATTTATCCGTATAGCTGTGTCATTCAATAAACTACTTAAAAAACCGCAGGTTAAAAATATATTTGCCGTTTAATGTATGAAATACAGCCTCTAAAAAGAGGCTGAAAGTCTTCAAGACACTGGGGATAAACTCCCCTGCTTCTTGCTGCCTGCCAGCCATTTAACATCGGTATGCCATTAAAGGAATCATTCACCTTATTTACAGCCTAATCATTTAAGCTCTCTGAAGCATTAAGATTCCCTGTGTTTTCTGAATACCTGAGATACTCTTTTAAATCGATACTGATTTGGTTTACTAGAAATGGCTTCCACAAAATCTGTACGTTTTTCTGCATATGATACTATTGTTGTTCATACTCCCAACTTTACTTGCTGTCGAAATCCCTTTCATGGTCTGCAGTACTCTGCCAATGAAGTACCATTAGTTCTTCAAGAAATTAACAGCTCCAAATATGAACTTATCTGCCACAATTTTGGAATGATTTGAGTATTAACAGTGCAATGTACTGGTTGTAGACTTGGCAATATGCATTTAGTCTCTCAACAAATCTTTTTGTTTATTTGCTAAGTCTTTCAACAAATCATTCAGGTAGATTTGTGCCTTGAACTTGTAAGTTTGGCACGTCCCCCTTGAACAGGCAGAACTGAAAAAATCAGAGGTGCTTCCTCGATAACAAATTTCCATTTTGTGATTCTGTGGCAGAAAGCAGATCAGTGATTATAATTTATAACTGCTGCATGGGTTGTCCTTATAGAGCTTGTGGATTATTAACCACTGATTTGCCGTTGGTAACTTGGTATCCATCTAAAAAAAATGAGAAATTTTACATGAAGCATGGCACCACACAGCTCTATCTAATCAACATGTAATTTGTTATTTTTGTCCTTTTATTTTAATGCTTAAATATGTACGTTTAAATAGAAGGGCAAAAAATGACAAATCATATGTTTGTTGATTAATGAGATCTCATCATTTCTTAACTGGATGGCAAGAGACTCTATCCATGAGAGACCATGCAAAAAATGCTAAATCCATACTGGATTTCTCTATACAAACCTCTGAATATAACTCACTGATCTTGAAAGTTGGGTTCTAAGGGAAGGGCGTCCAAGTTCATATACAAACGGCTGAGTTTGCACATAAGCCATATAGGACACTTGAAAGAACCATTGAACAATAACAGGGTATTTTTTTAAAATATTCAGTTTGGTTGGGGGGGGGGGGGGGGGGGGGGGG